>PKML01054903.1:215008-241512 GCA_002933935.1 Eutrema yunnanense
TTTTTTTTTTTTTTTCTTCTTTATGTGTTAGGTTAGAGATCTTAGCTCTGATACCATATAGAGTGATATGCTGAAGTTATATCATTAGGTAATTGAGATACACTATTTATAGTGATTACATAGAAGATATTAGGGATTACAGAATTACTAATCTACCCATATACATATACATTATACTTCTTTGAGAAGTCAACTTCAGCACTATGATTAAATTCTTGTCATTATTTATGGTAGGAGGGAAACATTCCCATATCAACACATATATGAGCTATTACATTGGTATAATACCACCACTCATATGGGTTATGCTCAACCATATTGACTCCGAGGATGACATTACACATGTCTATCTCGACTAAATTGGCTTCAGCCATTCCATTGTCTTTTACACCACTGAATCTAACAATGATCACATCGGTGTTGTTAGTCATATTGAAATTTGATTTTGTTCAAGAGAATCAAACCAAATTAATATACTAACCAATACCCAACTCTCAAGTTTAAAGGGTAAAATTAAATTCGATTTCTAGAATTAATTCAGAAAATTCGCAATTTAATAAACTTAATCAAGAATCGCAAGAGGCTTATTGAGTATCGATCGATACCAATGGGTATCGATCGATACCTCCAAAATTCCAATGATTTAATTATTAGATTAAATCAGCCTCCAGTACTTAATTGAACATCAACTAATTATTTCAAAAATTCGCAAAATTTTTGGACACATAATATTGCGCTACACGTCTTTAAATTTGTCCAAGGCTTTATCTTTACTCCGCAGTAGAAAGATGTAACAATATCTCGTGCAATCGTCTATGAATGTCACGAAATATTTTTTGCCTCCTCTGGTTTGAATATATTTTAAATCACATAAAACTGTGTGAATTAAACCTAGAGGTTCTGTTGTTCTTTGAACGCTGGGTGATGGCGTTTTAGTGAGTTTGGCTTGGACACAAACTTCATATTTATCTTTGCTAATTTGCATTTAGGAATCATATTCATGTTCATAAACATGTCCTAATCGTTTATGCCAAATATTAAAAGACTCAGCGAGATAAGCAAATGGTTTCTTATCATTAATCTTAGGGTTCTACGAGGTGGATGCCTCGGTTACATTATCCTTTCAGATTACTTCCTCAACGGATATCTTACATAGATTATCACATACAGAACCCTTACCCAAATACATCCCATTTTTCGTTAGGATTAGCTTATCACCTTCCAGCTTCACAGAGAATCCATGCTTACTTATGAGCGATCCAGAGATCAGATTCTTGCGCATATCTGGTACATGGACGACGTTCGTGAGAACCAGTTCTTGTCCAGAGGTGAGCTTCAGAACAACCTTCCCGTGACCATCAACTGTCGACGAGGCGGAATTTCCCATCAAGAGTTTATCACCACTCTTGTTCTTTATGTATGTCGAGAACATCTCGCGATCCATACAGATGTGTCTGGTTGCACCACTATCGAACCACCAAGTCTTTGGATGGTTCTCTGCAACATTGGCCTCAGTGACCACATCACACATGTCAGCTTCTGTCAAATTCGCTTGAACTTCTGCTGCTTCGATCAGACTCGTAGTCGTTTGATCCACTTTGTCACTGGTTTTCTTCATAGTTCCAGAGTTGTTGTCAACGTCGATTGTCATTCTGTGAAGACAAAAGAAACACAACTTTCAATTAATACCGATATATTTAAGAATCGCAATTCAAATACTGATATCGAACTAAATCGCATTGGTGTCGATCGATACACATCCAATGTCTATCGATGCACCCATATGGTGTCGATCGATACTCCTGTGTGTCGATCGATGCAAGTGAATTTACACAGGATCGATCGATGAACCACAGTGTCGATCGATGCTCGATGCACATACTGTGTCAATCGATGCATCTTGGTGTCGATCGATACACGTTGAGTGTCGATCGATACACCCTAGATTCCGATCGATGCTCGATGCACATATTGTGTCAATCGAAGCATCCTGGTGTCGATCGATACACGCTTAGTGTCGATCGATACACCCTGGGTGTCGATCGATACAAGTGAATTTCACAGGATCGATCATATCACCACAGTGTCGATCGATACCTGTGTCTTATACACAGTATCGATCGATATAGACCAACTTGGTCGATGCAAAGTATCGATCGATACACTGAGGTGCCGACCGATACACTGTTTGCATGGTATCGATCGATACACTTAAGTGTCGACCGATACAATTTAGTCCAGTATCGATCGATACCATAGGGTGTCGATCGATACTCACAAGGCCTCGATCTGAATCGAACCTATCAAGAACAGATGTGTGTTCGTTGATTATACCGTTCTTTAATCGCAATTAAAGGCGGTTTTTTAGAAGATTTTTAAAGCATATATGCTTCTACTACACGTTTCAAGTTGCTAAACAGCTGTTTGATAACATTTGAGTATCACTAGCAGAAGAACATCTTCTTAAAAATAGAGAGAGATGAAGATTGCCTCTACTACACGTTTCAATTTGCTAAGAAGCTTTTTGAAAACGTTTGAGTATCATCAGCAGTAGAGAATCGTTTAAAAACCGTTTGAAAACGTTTATTTACTCGTGATTAAAGATCCAATTGAAGTATTAACAAAAATTGAATCTTCTTAGAGTTAAGATTATAGGACCAAAATTTCGCACAATAGACAGGAAAGATTTAATCACGATAATAAGTAAATAAACAGTTAAGGAACAGACGATTCATAAACAATAAAACAATAATAAATCTAAGGAGGCGAGATGAATATCTTTCCTTAACTCTAAGAATCTCCCGTAGTGCGACGGGTTTTTATAGATCCATGAGTCCCAGGATACAACCAAAGTAATCTGTATCATCTACACTTGATATCAGATCTAACGAACTTTAAACTACGATACTCTCGAATAGAAACTTACTCTCTAGACAGAAGGGAATTGAAGAAACTATTGTTAGAACTTTTAGAATGTGTTTATTGTGTATCAGAGGATGATCTTTTAGGTGAAAATCGTGTTGTATATATAGGAGAGAGGCTAGGGTTTTTCCATGACAGAAAAGGAATATTTCCAGAATAACCTAGGCGGCTGCGATTTTTAAGTCGGCCCGCTGAGTATCGATCGATACCAAGGGGTATCGATCGATACCTCAAAAAATCCACGGGCCCAATCAAGGCCCAAGATGCGAATGTCGCACGTATGGTTTTTTTTCTCTCATGTTGTTCATTTAAGACACAACTATTCCAACATATATACACGAGAAAACATTTCTCGGTTAATGAAAACATTTCATTAGAAAGAGTTTAACTCATTTCTTTTCACACTAACACAATTTTATCAAACCCTCGAGCTTTGACAAAAAATTAGTTCCAACACGTTTATAATCTAAAATTATATAGATAGGCTTTGGATGACACCATCTTTTGTTTCGGTCATGCATATATAAAATTTACAACACATATGCTGTGTGTGATGCTCATACTTTTAATCTTTGTATAATCACAAAATTCGACATTTATTTATAACTATATAGGTATACCATCACATGTTTTTGTCTTTATCCATTGTGACACAGAATTCTGTGGGTTTTCCCCTTCCTAAACATCCACGAGTATGCATAATTCTTTTCGTTCAATGCCCAAAATGGATTGATTCTCCGGGTGACACATAGATGCAGGTAAGCTAGTTTTTGAAGTTATAAAGTGAATGACTCTTGAGCAAAAACGTGGATACCAATATGTAACCATATCAAGCAAACTAAATCTTCGGGTTTGTTTACTACTCCAATATAGTTGTGTCCACTCTAAGAATTTCGAATAATTTAATTGCAAGATTCGAAAACGGGGCTGATGCTAGCTAGCTCATATTGGTTGAATATTTATTTTTTATTTTATAAGAAATCGACTGAATATATGTCCATCGTTTTAAACAGTGTACACGATAATTTTGTTAATTTGTCGTATGCAATAATACAGATGTCTTATTCCTCGTGAGACACATTTGATTGAACCTTTTGTTCCCTATCTTTAAAATGGCATGAGCCTTATCACAACCAAAAACCTTCATGTTCTTGTGTAGATCCCTAAACCATTTCCTTTTCAGATTCCTTCATTTTCTCGGGAAAAAACCAAAGCCAACGACCCAATCTCCCACATTTCCGAAAAATCAATCAAATTCACCAGAGAAACCAACCAACGTGATGATGTCAGGACTCGACGGCGTACAACACAAAACACTCAACGTAAACGGCATAAACATGAACGTCGCCGAGATACCCGGATCAGGACTCAGGAGGAGATCCGATCATTCTCTTTATCCACGGATTCCCGGAGCTTTGGTACATGTGGCGGCACCAGATGGCTGCGCTTTCCTCCTTGGGATCAGTACCGGTCCATGACTATCAAGACCCAACTAAAAAAAAAAAATATGTCATGTTTAGTAAAGAAAAAAAATTGAATTTTCAGAAGAAAAAAAAAATTAGTAGATAATTTTTTTATATAGTAAATGTGCCCTAGGCGATCGACTACCCGTCTATACCTTGGGTCGGGCCTGCTTGGGATACCGTACGATCGCGCCGGATCTTCGAGGGTACGGAGACACCGACGCGCCGGAGAAAGTGGAAGATTACACTTACCTAAACGTGATCGGAGACTTAGTGGCACTCATCGACGCCGTGACGACGAGGCGGTTTCTGTGGTGGGTCATGACTGGGGAGCGATGATTGCGTGGCAGTTGTGTCAGTACCGAGAAGCCAAAAGTTGTTACATGTGACCTACCATATTTAAAATTTATTGTAAGCAGTGGCCATGACTCGTGATATAGTTTTGATAGATGAGAAGCCAAAAGTTGAAAAATAATGTATGTGATGTTATAAACAAATATATCTATTTTATTAAAACAGAACCACTTTTAATATCCAAACACTTTACATTTTTTTTTTTTAAATCTGTTTGGCTTCTCTTTTAATATCATCTCAGTTTTAAGGTTTTAGATTTTCACAATCTGTTTTTAATGTAACCAAAAGTTTTAGTATTTTATAATTATTACTACATGTTTTTAAATACTGCATATTATTTGTTGTTTCAAAATTAATATTAGTTTTGTTAAAGTTTTGTTAATATTAATATTAATATTAGATGCAACATAAATTTACTTATTTTTACAAAAAATGTTTTACATAATCTAAATTCAAATATAAATAAATATATGTTGCATATATAATTTTATTATTAGATCAATTTATATATGAAAATAATGAATATAACATATGTTTTTGAAATTTATTATTTTTAAAAATTGAATATAATTTTATTATTTAACATTATTACAAAATTTAATATTACATAAAATATTTTTAACATGATTACGCAATATATAAATCTATATTTCAGATTTTATCACCTAAATTTTGTTAATATTAAATATTTTTTAAAAAAATAAATCTAAATATTAAATCTAAAAAAAAAGGATATTCAATTCTAATAATTTTAAAAGAAACGAAATAAGCTTGGAGTAGAAAGAAATTAAAAAAATTGATGTTTCCGTAAAATCCGATGCGTGAAATCCAGTGAATATGCGTTGCACTTCTTATTTTTCCATACCCTCTTTATTATTGATGTGATCATCATGAGCAGCAAGGAGGATCAAGAGAATGCAATGATTTTATCCGCTGGACTAGTCACGAAAGCGACGGCTAAGAGTATCAAAAAATCACTTAACGGGCTGATTTATGAAGTTTTGGACAAAGAGAACATTCAAAAATCCATCCAAAATGTTAGCTATCAAGTCCACCCCATTTGAAGCATGTTACGAGAAGAGTCCAAAATAATCACTTTATTTTCTTACCAAAGGGAGTGACGAAAATGGGAGATCAAAAGTCATTTGGAGACCAAAAGTTATTCAACTCTAATTATTTCCTTTCATTTAGTTTTTAGTCGTACTCTATTTTCAAGACAATTTATTGTCTAGTTTTTACACAAATATTTCTATAAATACTCATGTAATCTCATTTGAGAAAATAAGACTTTAAACATTATTTTTGGAAAAACTTGAGAGTGATTCTCGTTTTGAGTTCCTTGTGAACTTTTCGATGGTGTGTAATATCCATTGATCAAATCGATTGCTTGGTGTGTTATATCTAACAATCACAATCCGATCCTTCTTGGTGTGTCATATCTAAGGGATCAACCAGAATATCATAAGTTTTCCGCAACTTATGTGCGACCATTCGTTCCACCACTTTGTTCTTTGAAATTTCACGGTTTTATTTGAATCAAATCTATCCTTTTACCAACCGAAGAGTGAAGAATCTTGGGTAGGATCGTGTCAATTATATAAACAGCAACTACACAACATCTTTCCTCCTCTTCTATGTTTTCTTATCAAAACTCTTTTTCTTATGCTTTCGGTACATAGACAACAAAGGTGTGAGTGGTATTAGGGTCGAGTACGTAGCAAAAGAGAAGTTCCAAATTTGAAATCATGGAAGTGATTATGCCCACGCTTAGGTTTTTAAAATTGAATATTATATTCTTTATATTTTGATAGAAAATAGTCGTGATTATCTATTTTTCTTGTTCCTCTGTTTTACATGTTTGTAGTTGCGTATCCAGAAGAATTCATAACATCAATCAATAGAACACAATGCTATGATAACATACTTAATGCAAGTTTTGTGTCAAGCCTCGTATTTGTGACATCTTATGGGAGAATATCCCAATTGTTTGGTCAATCAATGCAAACTAGCACCAATTTTGTGTTGAATCCGCAAGGCGGTGTAAAAAACCTTGTTGGGTTCCTTGGAAAATCCGGTGAATGGATTAATGCTTTGGGAGCTCATTTCTACTCGACATCTTGCGATTCCAAAAGAGTAGATGCCACCTTAATGTGGTATTGATGGAATCTCATTCGACGACGGTGTGAAGAAAGTGACTGTGAAAGGAAACGAATACGACATGACCTATATAAGGATCCAATATGTGGAATATGACAAATTTCAGATTCGAGAACACAGATCTTATCTGGATAACCAAGACGAGGTTTCACTTTTATGCATATGTTAATTCAAAATAGTTATAATTATATGTTTTGCTTATTATGATTTTAATTGTTTTGTTTGATTTATTAAAATGTGATGAATGATCAATATATATAACTAGATAAGTACCCGCATATATGTGGGTTTGTAATTTAATATTTTATAACCCGTGAAAAAAATTAAAGACGATAAAATAGAAAACAAAATTAGATCACACACGAAGAAATCTTATACATATATTTAGAAATAATTTTTACGATGAATAAATATATACCTTAAAAGAAAAATTTGGTGAATAGATGCAGTAAATAGCTTTGGATACGATTATTAGACTTTTAATTTTTTTTGGTGTAATTGATATACTACCAAATTGTGGTTTATATAGAGGTGATAAATTAGAATTCTTTTTATTTTATGATTAATTTCCTTAATCTAAATAGAAAAACTAAGTAATGTTTTTTCCTTTCTATATTAATTTTACTTTTTAAGATAAATTTAATTCTTTACCTTTTTAATTTTATTTTTAGTAACTTTATCTTTTAAGATTATGAATAAGAATTTTTAAGTTTTTTTATTAATCGATTTTAAATATTTCTAATTTTGACTTGACACATGTCGCGATCAGGTGAATTAGCAACTTTGAAATATTCAGTTTTATATGATAAATTTTTTACTAATTCTAAACTGAAATATGTTTTTTTTTTTGCTTTTATTCCTTTTAAAAAGCAAATTATTAATATACAGAGTTTGGTCGTTGTTGTATATTAATAATTTTCTTTTTTTAAGTTTCATTTTGTCATAATGGAAAGGATTATAAACTTTTAAGTTTGGTCGTATATTAATAATTTTCCTTTTAAGTTTAGAGTATATTTATAATTTTCTTTTTTAACTTTGGTCGTGGTTGTAATTTATAATAAACTTGTAAGTTTTTTTTTGTCACTGTCTTTTATTATAAGTTTTTCTTACTTATTCTTGTTTTTTTTTAAAGATTGTCTTTTCTTAGTATAATATTTTTTTTAATATTTACTTTAATTCATTTTTACTTTTTTAGATTGCATTTTTTTAGTTTAACATTTTTAATATTTACTGTGATTTATTTTTACATTTTTAATTAAATTAACAAATGTCAATATCTAAATTAACTGTGACAAATGTCACGATTTCATGAGTGAAAATTATCCTAATAATTTTCTTTTTTTAAGTTTGGTCGTGGTTCTAGATTATAAACTTTTAAGTTTCCTTTTGTCACTTTCCTTTAATATAAGTTTTCTTTACTTATTCTTGTTTTTTACTTTTTTTAAGATTGTTTTTTTTAATTTAATCTTTTTAATATTTATTTTAATTCATTTATTTTTTAAATTAAATTGACACATGTCAATATCTAAATTAACTGTNTGTCATCTTTTTGGGCCACAACATGCCGGCCCAATAGCCAAATACCCCCAAACATGGTGGGCAGGTGGAGTCGAACTCGACACCGGTAAGATGGCATCAGAGGTGTGGCAAACACTGACCCACTTGCTCCTTCTTTATCAATTCGGTTATCCAGAGGTAGGGAATGAGAATTTATTTTGTTTATAGGATTGTATTCCATTTTAAGTTTGTGGTTTTTTTAAGAATTACTAATTGTTCATTCCTTTTTTAAATCTTTAGTTTTTTAGGATTGTAATCTATTTTTAATTTTCTTATTATAAACTGAAATATGTTTTTTTTAAAATAAAATATTGCTTTTATTAATTTTCTTTTTAGGATTGTAATCTATTGTTTAATTTCTTTATTCTAAAATATAGGTTTTTTTTAACCTTGGCTTTTATTTATAATGTTTGTTTAATTTTTCTCAATCTAAACATAACTACTTTTTTCCATTTACTTTTTAGGATTAGAAATCGATTTTAAATCGTATATTAATAATTTTCCTTTTAAGTTTAGAGTAAATTTCTAATTTTCCTTTTTTAAGATTGATCGTGGTAGTAAATTATAAAATTTTAAGTTTCATTTTGTCAATTTCTTTTATTATAAGTTTTCCTTACTTATTTGTTTTTTTTGTAAGATTGCTTTTTTTAGTTTACACTTTTTAATATTTACTTTAATTCATTTGTATTAAGATTGTCTTTTTTTAGTTTAACCTTTTTAATATTTATTTTAATTCATTTTTATTTTTTAAAATTAAATTGACATATGTCCAGATATAAATTAACAATCGTGACAAATGTCACAATCTCGTGATTGAAAATTATCCTACGTGTCACATTTACGTCGAGAGATCCAACTTTATATAATAAGATGTTCAAAATTTGTAAGGTCAAAATTCTAAAATTTCCTTTAGATCTTGTAAAATTTCTTTTAAATTTCACCACAATGTTTTTATAAATCTCATTTGGTACAACTTTCTTCTCAATGAAATGTTTTTAGATCAGCTTTGAACTGATCGATTCTTCATTTTGTGAGGAAACCTCTCCATCCCTTTTGGCATGGTAAAATCTCTATAGATAAATGTTCTGTAAAAATTGATTTTTTTGTTTTATAAAAATCAGACAAAAGATGTGGATAATGTTGTTTTGTGTTTATTGTTGTTTTTGATATGTTAATAATGTGTAATGTTTATTTTTCAGATCATCCGCATTGCTGAGTTTACAATGTGGCTTACCTTCACATCGGTTTCAACAATGTTGTGGAATGTGATAAGAAACTTTTGATTTTTGAATGTGTTGCAATTCGTCTATGATTACTCTTATTTAGAATCATAATAAGGTTTAATGGCATTGAGCTTTTGTTGAAAATGAAGTGCAAAACGATAATTTTTGTGGGTGATTCATTGGGAAGAATCAATGGGTGGTTTCTCATTCTTTATGTGACTTCGTTTCTAATTGCAACAAGTTTTCTCCCTTTTCTAAGGTTTGACATCTTACTGTTCTAGATTTGTTGTAAAAACTTTACTTAGACAAGTCTTGATCTAGTGATTCATGTGAACTTTTTATGTGAATGTGATAAGAAACCTTGGGTTTTTGAATGCGTGTTAAGTTGCATTTCGTCTCTGATTAATCTTATTTAGAGTCATAATAAGGTTTATTGGCGCTGAGTTTTTGTTGAAAATCAAGTGCAAAATTAGTGTATCAGGTATGTTTATACATATATTTTGATGTGTTTGAAAATTAAACATACCTGATGTGCTAATTTGCTATTAATAATACTTGGTATATGAGTACATCTAATTGCCTTCATTTTCTTGTTTGCTAGAAAATGAATTTTGAATTGTTGTTACATCATACATCATACATAATGTGCTAATTTTGTTTTTTTCTTTGCAAATGACGGCTTTAATATATTGCAGATCGTATGCCCACATGTTTCCAATCAGAAACATGACTCTTTTTGACATCTCATGCGCACAATGCCGACGCCGTTTATGGGAAAAAGTTTTCTTTTAATCTTACTTTCATTTTCGTGTCAATCTAATTTTTCTATGGCTTTAACTGAGTTTTTTTTTCTTTCTCAGTGTCAACAACATCCGTATTTCCCAGCTCTATGTTCTAAGCTTAGAAACTACCAAAACATGTGGTATGAGGACGACATGATTCGTCATCGCCTCAACACTGTGATTGATCAATGATATGTCCAAGATGATGTGAGTATTTATGCAATTGTTACTTTCAATAATTTCATTAGGTTCTAACAACTTCTCCATTTTTTTCTTTTCAAGATACTCGACTGGCTGGATGAAACATGTAACTGTTGTAATGTGGATTGTGTTTGTTTATTAATTTTATTTATTAAATTGTGTTAATGGCACATAAATGTAAATTGGATTGTTTTGGGAGGACATAAGAGAATTTTCAACTTAACAACTACCCAAATAGCAAGAGCAGTTCAAAACTATTCTTTTGGTAAATTTAAAACTTAAAACTGCCCATCTAACTTAAAACTATCCATCTAGCCAATTTTTTCTTCAAGTTTTGTATGGACATTTGAAAACTAAGTCAATTAATAATCCATAAACATTATATGATTACTAATATATTTTTTTTTTCAAGAGTTTGTTTGTTATACTAATATTTTGTTTGCCTATATATCAACAAAATAAGATATTGACTATTTATGAGCAAATATTAGTTTGAGACTTTTAGTTTTAACCAACAAAATTTGTAACTTTAGCACATAATCTTTTCGAATTGTGAAGTATTGATACGGTTTAAGCCGAATACTCTGAGGAAGAGAAGATTTCGCTTTCGCTTAATTAAGTCTTGTAAAAATCATGATATTGTAAGAGAGGATTTGGACCTGGCATTGACAAAGTCATGTCATATCAACTAGATTAAAATGGTAATACTAGAATTTAACTCGTGCGTTTGTATGAGATATTTTTTTGGAAATTAAATTTGTAATCTATAGAATGTAAAATAAGGAATAAGAATTAATGTATATATTATTTAATCAAATATGTGTAATTTTATTTAAATTTATAACAAATTTAATAAATGTTTGGCAACAAGTTCAATTTATTATTAAAAAAAGGGTGTTTGGAAATAAATTCTAAAAGTGATTATGAAATAGTATAGATTATTCAAAAATAGATAATGCAGCCAGTTAGAAAAATGTTTTTTCTAACATTACTATATCGGAATTCAATTCATTTTCGGAAACCCTAAATATATTTTTAATATTATAACAAGTATTTTTTTAAACAAGCATATTTATTTTAATTAATCATCTTGCAAGGAAACCCTAAATACATGAGTTTGCTGACACTTCACTAGGCTTGTTCATGTCTAGCAATGATTTTTGCTGGGTTTCATAGGCCAAAAAATAATTTTAAAATGGATTTGGAAATAAAACTTTGTCTGAAAGTATCACTCTGTTGAGTTAAATGATACGGTATCATTGTGTACGTGGCAGGATGTTATTGGCTCCGTGTAATTATCAGATAGGGGGAAGAGAGAAAACAAAGATACCGATACCGGTATCACTGCTGGAAACAAATTTACTACAAGTATCATAATAAATCTCAACCAATAAAAAAATATAAAAAATAATAATAAAAAAATGGTTATGAAACTTTGTGAGTTTAACCGGTATCACTGCTGCAAACAAATTTACTACAAGTATCATAATAAATCTCAACCAATAAAAAAATATAAAAAATAATAATAAAAAAGTGGTTATGAAACTTTGTGAGTTTAATGGGTGCACATGGCCCACATGGCCTTAGTATTGCATTGGATTTGTTAGAGAGATGCTCTAACACTGTAAAGTAAAAAATCTCTAGTCCAAAATGTTTTTTACAGATAAATGTTTTTAAAAAACTAGTACAATATCTAAAATATTTCAACTTTTAATTACTCCTCAATTATCACGTTTCACGGTTTTTTTATATCTCAAACATACTGATATTTAATTCAAATACTTGGAAAACATGAGTGTTTCTCTCCTTCCACCATATGTGTTAACCATATATATATGGGAGGTACAATTATCTAAAAAAGCAAAGTAAACTTGACAAAGAGAAGCCTTCTTGGCTAATATGTACGCACATTCATTCCCTTCTCGTCGAGTGAATCTGAACATCGGTTTCAAACATCCATTTTGGGGCCCCAAAATACCACTAGTGTAGCTCTTAAGTCTCTGCCATAGAGTAGGGTCCTTGACAACCTGCATTAGGTTCCTGGAATCACTCTCAAAGATAACATGTTCAAAGCCTAAATTACTGACATAAGACATTGCCCACGTTAGGACTGCTGCTTGTGTGTAAGGCTGAGTAAATTTTGGGGTATATTTTATGGTTTGGGCATTCGGGTCCACGGTTCGGGTTCGAATTGGGTTGTCGGGTACTTATGGGTTCATCTGTTTTGCCCATACCAAATTTTATCAAATAAACCAATAAGTAAACGAATGAGCAATGACCTTATTTAAAAATTTGAATTGATGGGTCAAAATCTTTTATTGTAAATTAAATTTTAGGTCCATTTTTTTTTACTAATTCCAAGTTCTAATTTCATTAGGATTTCGCAAAATTTGACTGAGCCTGTTCGTTTGGCAGCCGCAAAAGGCTGCGGCTGCGGCCAGCGGCCAAAAGTTGTTCGTTTACTAGACTCAGCTTCCTGCGGCCAAACGCTGCGTCTAGTCGCACCAATCTGCGATTGGAATTTTTGGACGCTGGATTTATCCAGCGTTGCGTTGCGACTAGAGCTGCGACTAGAGTGATAAAAGACTAAAAAGCCCCTATTATTACTCTGAATTACGAAAATGCCATATGCCCTAAATCACGATCTCCTTCTGGATCTCTTCTCTTCTTCGGCGTTGAAGTCTCGATCTCTTCTCTTACAGGTCAGGAGCACGGATCTCTTCTCTTCTCTTCATGCTTCTTCTTACGGGTCAGGATCTCCCTCTCTCTCTCTCCCTCTCTCTCTCTCTCTCTCTCTCTCTCTCTCTCTCTCTCTCTCTCTCTCTCTCTCCATGGTATTGCCGATATTGGTCGTCTGCTTTCGTATTTGTGTGAGTCGAGTCGAGCGAGTTTACTTGATTGAAAGTTTCTGGGTTTTGATTTGAGTTGCCGATTGGATTTGAAGTTTTGTTCTTTTTACCCTTTGAGCTATGCGATGCTGAAGCTTATTACACATGGGTCAATGCATTTGCCATCTCTAGTCTTATTCTATGAGGGATCGAAACAATTCTACAACAAAAATGATAATGGGTCAATGCTCTATAATCAATCTTATAAGCTGTTGTGCAAATCTTAGTTTCAGTTCTGTATAACTTGGAATAGTCAAATCTTTGAAACAGATTTGTAGAATTAATTCACAAGTATTGTATTATTTGTAGAATTAATTCCAAGTTATCACAAGTATTGTATTATTTGTAGAATTAATTCACAAGTATTGAATTTGAATGAAGGTTCCTGTGTATTTATAGAATTAATTCACAAGTATTGTATTATTTAGTTTTCTTCAAGTTAAAAAATTCAATCGGTTCGGTATTTAGAATCACTGACGAGCGGTCCGACCGGTAGGTGTACCGAGCTTTCCTTGCATCCAATTCTGAAGCATTTGCAATGCTGCTTTTGGCTGATCCATTGGAACCATGTGTCCAGCATCATGGACCTGTAAAAATGTTTTCCCCAATTTCAATTAAATTTAGGTTTTATCGATGTAAATAGGTCGAGTGGCCATTGATAACTGTTTGGATTCGAGTTTGCGATCATTTATTGAACGAATATTTGGAGTATGGAAAACAAAATGGAGGATTTTGGATCGTAAGCATCCAAAGTATGGTTTGACTAAGTGGATTAAGCTTGTAACAGCGACGATGGCACTACACAACTTCATACGTGATACAGATCGGGAAGATTATGATTTTGTACGTTGGCAAAACAGAGAAGATTATCATGTTCATGGTGACGAAGAAGGAGCAGGAGAAGAAGAAGTTGATGATAGTAGCAGTGATGATGATCATGGTGGACATATTCCATATGAGCCGACCGGAGATAGAGCGATGGAAGCTTTGCGTGACACCATCACACATGAATATGGTAGAGGATGTTGATTACCTTATTAGATATTATAGTTTATGACTTTTTTTTTTAAGTTTATTTAAGACTTGGTGTATTACTTTTGGTTTGTTATACTTTATGATTTGATGTATTACTTTTGTTTTATGTTAGTTAAATGATTTAGTTTAATAATATTGTTTTGATTTAGTTTATGATTTTTTATCACAAAAATTATATTGTTTTAATTATATTTAATTATAAAACTATTAATATGATTGTTAACTAATAAAAAAATATTATGGATGTACAAAATTTAAACTATATTGTTTATCAAAAATTTAAATTTATAAAATTCATAAAAAAATAATTTGAATTAAGTGAAAAAAATGGCTAACATATTTTACAAAAAAAAAACTATCGCTAGCGTCAGGCAAACGAACAGACCTGCAGCCAGACGCTGCGTCCAGACGCGGGGCTATCAAACGAACAAACCTGCGACCAGTCGCAGAGATCAGCCTGGCCGCATGCCGTAGCCGTAGACGCCTGCGGCTACGGCCTGCGGCCGACAAACGAACAGACTCATCATAAAAAGTCGCTTTTATGTATGTGTTTGCTGGTCGATTGTATCTAGTAAATAATTGTTTTCTCCTTAGATACGGTTTAAATAAACTCGTCACCAATTAATATTGATAGCTCCAAATCTGAAGGTTAAAAAAACTATCGAATTTACCAAACCTTTTATAAAATACTGAATATAGCTACAATATTTGCACACAAAAAAACGAATATAGCTACATATAATTAAGTGTTTGAGATGATTTACATATCTAGTTCTTTGACATCTATTTCCTGCTCTAATAGTCTAACGTGTAAATCTCTTCTTATAATTAGTTTCATAGCTTGCTAGGAAAGACATGTATGCTTATAGCCTAATATAACTAACTACATGTCTGAATAAGTTTGTATTAGATTTAAATGTTTCTTTTCGTCAAGTATGAGAATAGAAGATAATTAACATTTGACCTAAGATTTCTTTTTTCTTTTGATAATCGGAGGTGTAGACCAAAGTCCAGACTAATCCTCGGAACCTAGCTATAGAAAAGCATGATTTTCTTGTAATCTAAGACATTCACAATTAGTAGAATAATTGAAATCTTAGTAGAAAGACTTGAACCATATTTGTCCTAACTCTAGAGTGAATCATTCAGTTACTGAACTATTGAACCATAATTAATGAGGTTGTCTAATCTAAATTAAGTTTAAACATATTCAAAAATTTAATGTGTTTTCTTTTTGGTTAGTAAATGGATGCATAACTAGAGGAATAAAATTTGGTAGAATTATTCCTCTTTTAAAGGTCCCATGCAACTACCAAGACAGCTACTTAGAACAATACCTTTACTAGTGTGAGAATGAACGGACATAGCTTTAACCCCAACCAAAGGTACAACACCGGACCACTCTATATAGTAACGAAACACGACACTTTGACTCTGTGTACATGAAAAGATTCCCTCATGACACATGAGAAACTAGCGAATGGAGCCTTTAAAAACCAGACGCTTCTCTAGAAAAAAAAAATTACAGACAAAGTTTATACATGCAATCTGAGTTCATTGCTTCTAAACATATAAACATTTGTTTTAACGAAATATCTACTTTTCTATTTTCTGTTGAAAATTTGATAGTACTCCTTGTAGATTTTGTTATCAAAAAGCCATTTATCTGTCTAAACTTGTAATAATTAGTCACTCATTAATTAATTTTGTTGAGTGTTTGTTCTTCGAACTATTACATTATAACTTATAACGAGAACATTTTGCTGTAATATTATCCCTCTGGAGAAACAAAGAATACAGAACAACTATCAATTATTCTAATGAAAAGTAGAAAGTAAGACATGTCGTTACGTGATTAAATTTATATATGCTTAGAAGTTATGAACTCTTAAGAAACTCTGTTTAATCATCTTTCATAGAGTGGAGTCTAGTTTTGAATGTCCTCTCGTGTTCTCAAAGTGACGTTGGTTGTGTGTATCATGTTTTGCTATAGTGCTTTGTTCTGTGCATTTTTTTTTTTTCGAATTTATAATATTTTAAGATTTTATATAGTTTACATTATTAAATCTGGTTATAGCGTATAGTTGACTAAAATTTGTTCAAACTCTCATGGTTCCAAGCCACCACAGTGTAGCTAATAAATTATATTTATAAATTGTCATGGTATTATATTTATAAATTGTATAATGTAATTTAGACAATGACCCATATATACGGAGAAAAACCTGTCGGTTGAAAATGTGTGAGGGACCAACCAATGTAAGTGAATAAGTGATGTCCTAACGGCAAGATTAAACTTCAGTTCTGCAATCTTTTCTACATTGACTTTGTTAGACCCTACAAAATAAAGAAAAAACATATTCCAAATCACAACAGAAAGTAATATTTTACCTATTTAAATTTTTAATGGGTTATTGTATTATCTTTTTAGTGGGTTTGTACTTCTCCTCTCCTAGATCTTTTGTACCTGTTGTTGGGTTAACTTTATTGAATAATATATCTGATTGGCGACCAAAAAAAAACATCGTAGCTAATCTGTAATGTTATCATGATGAATATGAAATTGATAAGTATATATTTTTACTTTAACAAAAGATATCTGTTTTAGTATGCTTTGTGTGTTTTAAGAATACCATTACTTAACTTTTATCTAGTACTACAATTTTTGAAAACTACAAAACACCCAAAAAAAATAATGATTCCTAAAGTTTTACCAAATAGTTATATATGGTGGCCGTAGTTATCAAGTTGTTTAAGTTTTTGTAAAATCGAGCCTAAATTGGGGTTAATATGATGAACTCATTGATGAAACGAATAAAATGTATATTACCCGAAATAATTGGTCTAAACCAGTCGGAGTTTGTTCAAGAGCGATTTTTGATGGAGAATGTGCTTCTTGCTACTGAATTGGTAAGTCATTGTCATAAGGATTTAGTGTATCCACGATATGCTATGAAGATAGACATCTCAAAAATATTTGACTCGGTTTAGTGGAGTTTCCTTTTGAATACACTGTCAGCGCTACATTTCTCGGATGGGTTTATTCATTGGATCGGTTTATGCATCTTCGACTTTCTTCTCGGTCCAAGTTAATGGAGAATTGGCAGGTTTTTTTAAAAAAGTGAGTGGGGTCTTCGACAAGGATGTGTTTTATCCCCATATCTTTTTGTCATTTGCATGAACATGCTATCAAAACTCATCGATAAGGCTGCATTGGAGAGAAGAATTGGTTACCATCCAAAATGTAAGATCATCAACTTGACTCATATGGTGGTGTTTGTAGATGGACAAAAGAGATCTATTGAGAGCATCATAAAGATTTTTGATGAATTCGCGTTGATTTTGGGGCTCAAGATTAGTTTGGAGAAATCGACCCTTTACCTTGCATGAATTTCTGAAAGTAATTGTGACTTTGCTCATTTCCCGTTTGTAACGGGCCAGCTTCCAGTCCGGTACTTAGGTCTACCACTTCTTACAAAGAGGATGTCTGTTGCTGGTTATACTCCTCTCTTAGAGAAAATCTGAGCTCGAATAAGTTTTTGGAAGGCTAGATATTTAGCATACGCAGGACGATTGCAACTTCTGAAGTTTGTCATTACAAGTATCACGGATTTCCGGATCCATGCTTTTCGACTCCCAAGTGGTTGTATAAAAGAGATAGAGAAGCTATGTGCGGTGTTTTTGTGGTCGGGACCTGAACTGAATGCAAAGAAAGCAAAAATAGGCTGGAGTGAGATCTGCATTCTGAAAGAAGAAGGAGGATTAGGTATTCAGTCTTTAAAAACAGCAAACAAAGTCAGTTGTTTAAAGGTCGTGTGGAGAATTCTATCGTCTCAAACGTCGTTGTGGGTTAAATGGGTCAAGGCTAATTTGATGTGTGATAATACGTTTTGGGAAGTGAAAGAACGTTCAAGCATCTGCTCTTGGATGTGGAGAAAACTTCTCAAGTATAGAGATGCTGCAAAAGCTCTTCATAAGGTTGAGATTCCGAATGGTATTGTCTCTACTTCTTTTTGGTTTGACGACTGGTCGAAACTAGAAAGACTTTGAGACGTCACAGGAGATCGTGGAAGCATTGATCTCGGAAAATCAGCTTACTTTACGGTAGCGGCTACTCTGGAATCCCATCGTTGGCGACGCCATCGAGTTGAGATACTCAATAAAATTGAAGACGAAATTGAAGACCTGAGACAAAATGGTCGAGATTGAGATGATGTATCGATGTGGCAGTTTGCGGAAAATAAGTATAAGAGCAAATTCACAACTCGAGGAGCCCTCTCTTCCTTATACTCGTCTGATTAAGCTCATCGACAAAAATGTTCGCAACCGAATTACTTTGATTCGCAGCACAGGAGATCGATCGTATGATGAAGGAATGACGCTGCGGTTTTCCACTCGTCCGCCATGAAATTCTGACTCGAGCAACATCTATTTTACTTCTTCTCAAAAACTTTCAAATGAAATGTGTACATCATTTGTAACAACGTTTTTTTGTTTAATAAAGTGGAGTAGGATGGACGTTGTTCAGCAAGAATGATACGTTAGTTGTTAAGGGCAGTGCAGCTATCAATCCAGTGAGATCGCCACTTGAGGCTGAAGCTGAAGCTTTGAGGATGGCTCAAGTAACTTAATTTCTGTGGTGACTTGGATAATTTTTACAAACCACTGCAACACCTTGAAGCTACCATCTAGATGTGAAGTGGAAACACTCCGAGATAGCGATATGTTCGAGATATCATAGATCTTACTCGAGGAAATGGTGCCTACAACTTTCTTAGAAACTCTAGAGAAGTGAACAGTACAGTTGATGTATTAGCTAAAAATGCTCGAAGAAATCTCTCTGAATATGTTATCTCATGGAACCATGTAACTTAAAGTTCTCTAATATAAGTAATCATGTTGACGACAAAAAAAAATAGTAATAGAAATACGAGATTTACTTGATACGTCGAGTTTATATTTTAATTGGCGTTAAGCTAGCGATTCTTTCAACAATCAAAATATTTCTATCCAGAACCTCTGTACGTCTAATACCATGAGATATGACACTACACCATCAGTAATATTTTGTGAATGTATAATCAAATTATTAAGGTATAACCAATAGTTTGAACTTAAATACAAGTTTTTATTGTATACTAAATAGGGAATCACTAAACATATATACAAAATTGTTTGGACAAATTTTAACAGCTTCGAATCGAGACAATTCTAAAATATTGATAGGAGAGAATATTCTTTTATTCAATAACAAAGTTTTGAGCTACAATAATGGTAAGTGCTAAGCTATAGTGAAAGTACGTTATCTAGAATTTTTATGTTTTATTGTTTTGTGTCGTTTGATGCTTTGGAGTTTTTTCTTTTATAAGCTTCTTTTAAACCCTAAGTTGGTTATGACTAAGATGGCGTGTTAGGTCCGAATCTCTCTTTTTTTGGGTCAGAATCGGAATTTTTATTAAAAAAAATTAACCTAATCTCAGAGCCAATAAGGTTCCTTTAGATAAAGAATCAGTAACAAAATTCTCAGAACGAGAGATAAAAGTAAAAGAAACATGGTGAATCGAACTCACCAACAAACGAATATCAAAGAATAGGTTGGAGAGCTCATTATGATCGTTTCTTGTGGCTAGTAGATTAACTAGCACTTGAGAATCAGACAACACATGAAGCTCTTCAAGACTTCTCTCTTGTGCTTTGGTGTGCTTTGGTCAACACAACTTTAACTGTCTAAACTTCTGCTAATAATGCTGAAGGTCTGAATCTCTCTATCCGTATAAAATTCAGACCTTATGTCGGTTAAAAAATTTTCGTATTCGAACTCTATTTCAATTGAATCTTATTTCTTTATTCGGAGTTTACTTCAATCAGATCCTATTTTTTTGAATTTTATGTTGGTGGATCCTATAATTGAATTTATTTCACCCAACAAAAATGAAAATAATAATAATTATTTTAACTTTAATATAATTTCTATTATTTTCCAAGTAATTAAGATGTAATCATCCAAAAAATGACTATCTTCTTTAGTTTTAAAATATATCTTTAATAAAAAAAAAATTGGTACAAAATGACACATGTTATTTGTTGACACTTAAAAAAAAAAGTTATCAGATTCATAAAAGTAAGAAAACAGTCATTATTATATGATTTATAAATATTATTTTAATTAACTATTGATAGTTATTTGTTATGTTTTTACATAAAGTATAAATAAATAATATAAACCTAAATGTATTTTTTCATTATTTTCGTTTATATTTTATCTTAAATTAATTTCTTAACAACATACATATTAACATCATACAGATTTGAATCTGAATGGTGATAAAATATATATTATCACTAAAACAAATGACTAGACTAGATGTCTTCATAATCTTTAAACCACCGATTCTCATTTTTAAAATAAATTAAAAAAATATAGTATCTGCATAAATTTATATGAAGTATATAATAATGACATATAATTTGACCTAAATAAAATATGAATATGAATAATTTAAAATTTCTTACCAGTTTAGATTTATCATATTATTATTATACTCAATTTGATTAATTTAAAAAAAATTGAAATTATTTAATTCTCCCCTGCTCATATGGATATGCATACAAGTCATACAGAAAATCAGTTTTTAAGTCCACCTGGCCTAACAAAAGCCTATTACAGTTTTGACCATATCCCCAAAAAACTGATAATAATTAAAAAAATATCTAACAGGCCCACACACGTGTATGTTGCGTTTACCCTAGGCACCTAACCAGTACGCACGTGTGATGTATAAACACATGTAAATGCGTGTAATATATAAACTTGGTTAAACACATTTTCTTATCTCATCGTCCTCCTCTTATTTCTCCTCTCTGAAGCCTCTCTAAGGTCTCTCTCTCTCTTTAACCCTAATTATCTTCTTCTTAAGCGTGATTAGGGTTTCTGGTTAACAAGAGATTAACTCCAAAATGCAGGATCTTTTTTTTTTATCAATAACTTAATTGATTTTTGTTTTCTCGATTAGGATTTAAAAAGGCAAAATTGTTCGAGAGAAATGGCGACGGAATACAACAGAGCCGACGATTTATTATTTTCTCAACAACAAGAGGTAATAAAATCAATCTTATCGATTTTGTATAATTTCATGATTATTTTGGTGCAATATATGTTTTTAAGTGCTTTTTTTGTTTTGTTTAAGTAAACTAGAAAATTAGTGTTTGATTTAGCAGCAACATGAATATTTCTTATCAAATTCTATAGATAATATATCAAATCTGGGTAGCAATATATAAAGTTTCATTTTTTCTGTAAATTTAAGAAAAGTTTTGACTAGATTAGATAAATAAATCAATTAATAATTTCATGTTAAGGTCGGATTAGTCTAGTCAACAAGTCAAAAAATAATTTTGGTAAATTGCCAAAACCTAATCGTCGGCAATATAACGACGACGTACACGTTTGTTTTCATCTTACGGCTACCATTCAAACATTATTTTTGTTTTACTTTTTTTCTGGTCAATATATATTAAATAATCAAAAAAATCTTTAAACTTTATACATTTTGCATGTCATTATCAAATAAACTGGAGTTTTGTTTTTGTGTTTGTCGGGTGTGGAAGATATTTCTGATTGGAACAAAACATTTTTCTTATGAAAAAAAATCTTAAGTAGAGATATTTTCAATACGTACGGTCGTAAACGTAGACTCATATTCAATCTGAACCTTTTGCGAAATCAACGGTTTCTTGAGTCACCACGTAGGACCTTCGCCCTCCAATTTTGATCCGGTCCGCATGAATATTCCGATTTCGTTTTGGTCTTATATACATTGTCGGTTTAGGGTTGTCGGCAAGATGATCATTATCTTGTTACTTGTAACTACCATAAGCTATATATAGATTTCTTTAACAAAACAAAGAGCTATAGATTTGACCTTTTAATATTGAGTTATTTCGATGTCTTTTGTTTTGACCCTTAGTCAACCTCTGGTGCAAACAAATATGGAGGACTTGTGCCAAAGAAAAAGCCTCTGATCTCGCAGGTGAAAATATCTCTTAAGTAACCATTTCATATATGATTTAAGTTGTTAATATTATCGATTTTTAAACCAATGCAGGATCACAAACGTGCTTTCTTTGATTCAGCGGATTGGGCTTTACAAAAGGTATATCAATTTTGTGCATTAATCTATCTAACTTTGAATGTTCAGTTGACATTTTCCCTTTTTTTCTGTGGCATATTAATTACTATAACTTTTTATTTATGATATTCCACAGCAAGATGCAAATATAGATGAGCGAACAATAGCGGCAATTGAAAATTTAAAACCCAAATTACAGGTAACGTTTTAAATCTACTTAGTGCCAGTTGCATTTAATTAGTACTCTTAATTACTCACCTTAGGTTTTTTTGTTTTTGTTTTTTCAGAGAACACCTCGCAAGCAACTTCCCCCTAGAAGACCCACCTTTGCAACTGGACAAGAGAATCTGGTGAGAAAATAGTTATCAATAATGTGTTATATTTTTCATATTATGTAAATGCGATTTATTTTGAATAGATATTTATAAAAATATATTGTTTTAATTTGCAGACAGATTCGAGCTTTTGACATGGAAACGCGGAACGTGATTGGTTTGGCGAGCCTACTCACGTGTTTCATGTTTCCATTATGCAGTTGTTCTGTTTTGGCTCTTGGTCCATAAATTGCTTGTCGTTTCAATAAATGTTATAGACAATTGTTGCTGTTTCCTTATTTTCTTCACCTCCAATGCATAAACCTTTTGGTGTTTTTAGCAAACAAATGCATATGTCAAAGTTTTGGCGAGATTTGACTTTAAACAAAGAAAAATGGTTGTCGAAAGATAAAATGGATGTTCGCTCTATTGGTAACTTCAGGGGGCAAATAAGTTGGACTATTTTTCTTTGTCGTCCAACTTTTTCATTCATAATATAAACATCAGAGAGAGTCCAAGATACAACATAATTCTGCATATTGTTTATAGCATTCTTAGCAAGAACATCAGCCATCACATTATAGCTTCTCTCTCTTTATACACCTAAATTTGAAGCTATCACATTGTTAATTAGTTTGGCAATCATTATTAGGATATCATTGACATATAAGTGACTACATATGTGTGTGTCTCCAAGTTTGAGATGATGGTCCGCTATTTCTATTGTTAAGGTACTTGTAAAGTTGAGTAGCATATCACCACGTACAAAAAGTCATATCTTGAAACCCGGCCCAACCTTTTAATTTCCAGAACATTCGATCTTAGAGCTTCGGTTTGTGCTTCTAATGAGTAATGATGTTAAGGTTGGTGGTATTGCTTTAGATCCTTTGATAATCTGCTTTCTATCCTTATTATGGAGAGACCATCTGATATTCAATTTTATAGAATTTAGCTTTTGTTAATAAAAGTTGTTATTTTTCTTTTGACTCATTAAAAGTTTGTATTTCTGTATGTTGGGGTGTTTTTGGATATTATACGATTATAATGACGGATAGTATGTGAAATAAACAAATAAAGACAATTAGTTTAATAACAGAGTTATGTGAAATTCTGTTTATAAATAATATGCATTTTTAATGTTGTTCTTGGATATCATACGACTATGATGACCTAGGTTTCAACACTTTTCTAAAAAAAAATTAACGTCTCATAAACGAGTTTCCAAGAGTTTCTAAAAGATTCTGATTCTGATTCAAAAGCGTGAATCGTCCTTAAATGTTGTTTCCATGCAACGTAGATAACGACGTAACTAATATGTGAAATAGAAAAGTTATCATTCTGATAATATAAACATGCAAGTTTATGATGGAAAAATGTCGGTTCATGCCTACTGGAAACTGTTTTTTTTTTTTTTTTGAATAATACTGTAAATCTCATTAAAAAAAAGAGAGCATATTGTAGTTTCTTACAAAAATTGTTATACTTATACAAGCCAAAAAACAGACCTTGCCCAAAAAAGAATAAAAAAACAAGGTTAGCCTAAAATGCCTAAGAAGAGGAAGAGCTTATGTTTTGGCAAGCCAGATTTGCATTAGATCTTTAGAAGCCTTATGATTCTTTTTAGAGAAAATTAATGATGTCTCGGATTGACATGTCAATGATTAGGAAGATGACCTCTGAATCTGTCGAGATTTTGTTTTGCAGCCTCTGATTTCTCTATCACCATAAGTTATAAATCACCGAATGAACCACTATTCTGCTCAAAATTCGAGTCTGGTTTATGGAGTTATGAGATGATAGCCACATAGAAAGAGTTGTCCAAGTGTGAAACCTAAAGATATGGTTCCCTAGTCTTTGAAGAGCAAGATCCCAAACCATTCCACTTACATTACATATAAGGAATAGATCATCCCATGTTTTCGAAGAGGAATTGCAGAGGCAACATGTGGAAGGGATATTATTAAGTCCCCAGATAGTGAGGCGAGATCTTGTAGGAAGATGGTCTAGGTAAGCGGTCCAAATTGTGAAAGCTTGAGAAGGAATCACACTTTTAAACCAGACATTTAAGGTCCACTGTTTTGGTGTGATTTTCTCTCGCATTTCCTCTTGAGTGCAAGTCGTTGAAAAGGATCCAGAGGCTCTGTTTTCAATGTGCCATCGATCTATACTGATCTGATCCCTCGGAGAAACTGTTTTCTTAATTTTTGGAAATCATATGACTATATATATAATGACACAAAAATATGTCTTGACAACATAACTCTCCTAAAACCAAACGTGTACAAAATGGCTAAGTACATGCTCTCTCTCTTTCTTTACTTATGCTTTACGCTTACATGACTATGCTCTTCATTTCTCGAGGATAAGAGAGTTCCAGATTTAGGTTTTATGATGATGGAATGATGATAATAAGACTTAACGTTTACAGTTTAGGATAATGAATAATCTATATGTAGCTTTATTTTGAGTAGAATGGTTTTATTTATGAAAGGTCTTATAACCTTACTAACATGTGTTATTCTCATTTTATCCTTACATTAAATATTAAACAAATTAAATAAAATGAAAAAAAGAAAAAGAAATACAGAAAAAGAAAACAAAAATCAACCAATCGCGAGCTCTCTTCCCTTCTTCGCGTTCCACTACAAGAAAACAGTCGATTTCCGATGGCCATATCGGTCGGAAAACCGTCAGAAAACGGCTTTTCCGACCAATTTCCGACCGATTTGGCTCGTCGGGACTATTGCGTCGGAAATCAATATTGGTCGGAAATTGGTGTGGAATTTTCGACCAAATTCCGACCACCCTAAATTCCGACCAAATTCCGACCAACTTAAATCCCGACCAAATTCCGACCACCCTAAATTCCGACCAAATTTCGACCACCCTAAATTCCGACCAAATTCCGACCAACCTAAATCCCGACCAAATTCCGACCGACCTAAATTCCGACCAAATTCCGACCAACTTGAAATACTGTAATTCGAAATTATTTTGAAATTTTTTGAATTTTGATTAATTAATTTAATTTAATTTAATTAATTCGAAAATGAAAATGAAAATGAAAATTAATATTAAACATTAAAATATTCTAAAATAAAATAGTTTTGAAAATAAAATAACAGAATGTGTTTTTAAAACATTAAACATATAAAACATTTGCGGATCCCGATCCCGATCCCGTTCCCGGGAAAACCGGGAACTTCGCTCTCATCCAAGCCGACATGCTAGCGATATCCGTCCTCGACATGCTAGATGTGGATCAAGCCGGATGTGCAAGTCCCAACCCGGTTGTTGGACTAACTCCTCGATGGTGAGGACTCGAGGAGCTTGACTATGCGACTCCGGGATAGTCGATCCAGCGGGACTTGGTGGTTGTGTGCCTCGACTCGAACCACCGCTATGTCTAGGTGGTTGCATCTCTCGAGGCGAACCACCGAGATGCATGTTCGCGAAACCCTCGTACGTCCTACAAAAAA
>PKML01054903.1:244720-282723 GCA_002933935.1 Eutrema yunnanense
GCATACATGTTCTCGGATAACTACAAGTACAAGCACCCAGTTTTCAAGAAAAGGCACACCGGGGTTGGTTGCATCTGTTGTGCATCAGTTCTATCCAGGCCAATTCAACACTCTGAAACCTAAAAGTCTTGTAGGTTTGGTTCAAAGAGAACTTGGTGTTAATGTTTCTGTAACTACTGCTTGGAGAGGGAGACACAAAGCTATTAATGATTTGCGCGGAAGTCCGGATGAAAGTTTTACGAGGTTGCCTTCTTATTTACACGTGTTGGAGGAGAAAAATCATGGTACTGTAACATATGTGGAATGTGATGAGGAACAAAGGTTTAAGTACCTATTTATCGCGTTGGGGGCGTGCATAGAAGGGTTTAGAGCTATGAGGAAAGTTATCATTCTAGATGGAACGCATCTTAGTTCAAAGCATCGTGGAGTGCTTATTGTTGTAATGGCTCAGGATCCAGACCGTCATCATTATCCCCTTGCTTTTGGGGTAGTTGATAGTGAGAATAATGCAAGTTGGAGTTGGTTTCTGAATAAGTTGAAAACAGTGGTGCCGGAGGATCCTGAAATTGTGTTTGTTTCTGATAGAAATCAGGAGCATCATCCGGATGATAGGCGAAGTTTACCCGCAGTGTAAGCACGGGTATTGCATACAACATTTGTCCCATAATGTCCAATCACACGTTTACGGTGTTAACAAAGAAGAAGTTACAGCGAAGTTCAGAGAGATGGCCCAGGTTTATACAGTTGGTGAGTTCACACCGCTCTATGATTCTTTTAGGAAGAGGTACCCTAAAGCAGTCGAGTATCTAGAGGAAAGTACAAGTGAGAACAAATGGGCAAGGTGTTATTTCCCAGGAGAAAGGTACAACATAGATTCCACGAATTGTGTTGAATCTATGAATAATGTTTTAAGAGAAGCAAGACAATACGCGTTATTACCGATGCTTGATGCTATTGTTGGGAAAATTACGGAATGGTTTAATAAATATAGAAAACTTTCGTCTGAAGTTCCGGTGACAGAGATGCTGGTGCCTCGTGTTGCCAAGGAACTGCACCAAAGATGTCAGGATGCAAAGTTGTTACCGGTGACCGAGCTGAACTCGTTTACTCTTGTTTACACTGTGCTTGGACGTGATGGCAGAAATTATTTGGTAGATTTGACAAATAAAACATGCAGCTGCAAGCATTTTGATATTGACAGGTACCCGTGTGTACATGCTATAGCGGCTGCCACCACGTACGCGAAGTCAGGGAAGCCACTCGAGTTGCATGAGTTATGCTCCGTCTATTATTTGATATAGCAGTGGTCATTGGCCTATCATAGGACAATTTATCCAGTGCCTCATATGTCTGAATGGAATGTTCCCGAGGAAGTTAAAGCATCTTGCGTCATACCTCCTCTTTATACCAAAACAAAAGAAAGAAATAGAGTAAATCGGCACCCATCAGTTGGAGAACCTCGAAGAAGAAGAAAGCGTGGTGGGGTAATTCATGGCTTATTTGGTGATAATCCTGGAACCAGTACCTAACTCGTTTGTGTAATTCCTTTGTGTAACTTGTTTGAGTTGTTGGATGTTAATTTCTGTCTCGGTAACACTGGTAACACTGGGTAACACTGGTATTTAACACTGGTATTTCTGGTTTAATGTTAATTTCGTTCTCGGTAACACTGGTAACACTGGGTAACACTGGTATTTCTGGTTTAATGTTAATTTCTGTCTCGATAACACTGGGTAACACTGGTATTTCTGGTTTAGTGTTATTTTGGAATTTTAATTTGAATTGAAAAATTCACAAAAAAAGAACAACAAATACAAAATAGTAAAATTTACGATACAGAAGTAACTATTAAATGTTAAAAAAATGTGTATTAGGTTTATAAAATACATTTATACCATAATGATTTGTTATTATAAAATTTACACAAGAACCACCTTATACTATTAGGATCACTTTGTTAATATGAACCACCTTATGATGTGAAATAAAATTAAAAAGAGTTTTACGTAATATTAATGCACAAAGTCATTGGAAACATACTTTAATTGACTAAAATCAACTGTAAAACTAGAAAACACATTTTTAGGGGTAATTTGAAAACACCCAAAAGTACAACTATTTACAAATTAGTAATGCTATATTACTAGGGGATATCTATGTGTTAATTTTCGCATGCCTGATTTTTTTTCCCATGCCCAATATTTTGTTTTCGCGGGTTTTAGAATTTTTTGGTTTTTCCCGGGCCCAATTAGTAATACTAGATTATTAAAATACAAGAATTTTTTGGTTTTTCTCATTTTTTTTTCACTTTCTCTCTCTTCCCCTTCCCCCTCTCGACGGCGACTCCATTCCCGAAGAGCTTTCTCCCCTTTCTCTGTTTAGCCTTTGTAGATTCTGGATTCAGGTAACATCTTGTTTAGGGTTTGTAGATTCTGGATTCATGTTAGATTTTCTTGGGTTTGTAGATTCAGGATTTGTTTAGGGTTTGTAGATTCTAGATTTGTTTAGGGTTTGTAGATTCTGGATTTGTGTAGGGTTTATGTTTGGTTAAAAAAGAGATTTATGTTTGATTTTCTTGGGTTTGTTTAGGGTTTGTAGATTCTGGATTCATGTTATAATCGATATAGGGATTCCATTTTCTGAATTTCGATTTCCTGGGTAATACTGAACCAAATTTGTTTCCATGTTACAGATATGGACCCGAGTTATAGTGACGAGAAGCGGAGGAAAAAGGAAATCGACATGCTTTACTTCCTAGCCGACGCGGACATGGACATTCCGACGAGAGACATGGACATTCCGGCAAGAGACATGGACATTCCGGCAAGATGTCCATGTGGTGCACCAATCATTGAGGTGACCCTTGAAGAAGAGGTTGCTATTTTAAGGAGGGAGGTTGATGAACATCGCGAGAAGCCATACTACCCAGTTCAGAGTAGTTGAGTGGATAGTTCCGGCAGTTTAATCCCGAGATAAGGGCATGCTCCCTTAGACTGTAACGGATGGGCACGCCATTCACGACGAACCAAGCTTCCTTCTTTTTATCTGTGCGCGCCGTTCGCACAAGAAGCATCCACATGCCCTGAACCTTGTGGTGGGATTCCTGTTGAATGTGGAAGAAGTGTTTGAATTGAGGGTGATTCAAAAACCAAGTTTTCTCCTCTGCTTTAAGCGGATGCTTTAACCCGCTCATTAGTGTCTCCACCGCTTGGCTAACATAGCACCACGTCCCGACCTTGATTTTTTTCATATACTCTGTCGGTTGGAACCACATATCCAAAGGTTGCAGTGGTTCGATTTCATCATCGGAATCCTGCAAGACATATGTATAGAGTGTTACTTTTTGTTTTAGAAATTTTGGTATTACTGGTCCAATATTACTGGTCTAGTATTACTGGTCTAGTATTACTGGTCCAGTATTACTGGTACAGTATTACTAATCAAGTATTACTAGTCCAGTATTACTAGAAATACAGAAACTTACAAGTGCCTAATCCCATCAATTTCAACTTCCGGTACTAACTAAAACGATTAAATTTACTTGTGTGCATCAACAGAGTCTGTTCCTAATCAATTTGAACCCAAATTCGATAAACAAAAGGATGAGTTACATATTGTTGCATGTTCTTCAATTGAAACTGTACGCTCGGATACCGTTTCTTCGTCACTGGAATCCGAGTTTTCATTCTCTGAAACCGTCGGGGTCTCGTCTTCATAAACGATCCTCCTAGATGGTCTCTTCTCCTTCTCTGGAACCGTATCTGGAACCGTATATGGAACCTTTTCTCCTAAACCATAGTTTGCATTCTTTGTTCTTGCCATAGTGTTACCAAATATTACAGAACTTAGTTGATTTGATCTCGGAAAGGAATGATTTGATTTTGGTGGGAAATATGGCTGCAAATCGCGAAAAAATGATCAAAAAGAAGAAGGTAAATTTTCGGTAAATCGCGAAGAAAAAGAAGAAGGTAAATCGGCAAGGTTTTTTTTGTTCTTGCTATAGTGTTACCAAGTAATACAGAACTTTGTCGATTTTATCTGGAAAAAGAAGGATTTTGGTGGGAGAAGGAGCTGCAAATCGCGAAAAAAGAAGAAGGTAAGTTACAGGGGTACTGAATCGTCGTTTTAAGACTTTTAGGTTTTTTTTTTTTCTGTTTTCGGGTCGGGTTTAATCCGAATAGAGTGAATTTAGGTGGATCCAGATACTGGTTGGGTCGTAAATATGTTATACTTTGAGGGACAAAATTGTTGTTCACCGCTTTTTCGTTTTAAAAAAATTGAATAACAAATTCAGTTTTATAACGAGGTTATTCTGGCATTGTTTTGCAACCTGAAGGTCATCGCAGTGATTGATCCGAAAAAAGAGAGAAGAATAATAATGACCCCTGAAATTTTTTAATGGTATAGTTTTCGCCGGGGCGGTGCTTATAGTATAACAAAAAAAGCATTTGACTCAAACCCCCTCCAAAATATATAATTTAGGAGTCCCTATTTTCTGAAAATCATTCTTCGTATAGTGGTTTAAGTCTATTTCTAATTAAACCCTATCTAGTGATTAGTTTCTAATTAAATCTCTATCTATTATTCTTTTTCTTCTTTTTTTTTTGATAGTTGCCAACGTCCTGACCCACGTTTCCTACATTCGTTGTTCTTATACCACAATTCATATTTTCTCAAGTATATTCATATTTCTTTCTCTAAATTTGTTTGTAAATTAGAATTTTATATTTAGTTTTTTTTTAAATTGATTTTGTGTTTAATGGTAATGATTTAACATAGGCTAGGGGTGGGGATTCAGATCCTCGGATCGGGTTCGGGTCAAAAATTTTGGGTTTGGGTATTTCGGGTTTAGGGATTTAGGTACCGATCGGGTATTTTAAAAATTCGGATCGGGTTCGGTTCTGTACCCTTCGGGTTCAGATCTGTTCAAGTTTTTTTTTAAAATCTGATTTTTTTGGATATGGTTCGGATCCGGATCCAAAAGTATCCACAATACCCGAAAAATTTCGAAAACCCCGAAATCTGAGAAAAAAAAACAAAAACAGGAATGTTTATTTTAATAAAACAGTACACTTTCAAACCGAAAGTATCCAAAATACCCAAAAAATCCGGAAAACCACAAAACATGTGTATTCGATATACCCATAATATCAAAAATATACATGAAATACCCAAAATACCCAAAGAATAACTAATATATTCATGTTTATAGTTGTAATTTGGGTATTTGGGTTATATCAAGTCTAAATATAATTAATATTTTTAGGTATATAATTACACTTTGGATATTTCGGGTACCCATTCGGTTCTTGGTTCGGTACCAGTCCGGTTTCGGTTCTTCGGGTATATGAATTTATGATCCATTCGGGTATGTTTGATGGATCCAAAACCTTTCGATTCGAGTATTTTCGGATCCGAATTTTTTGCCCAATCCTAACATAGACAAACGACATGAACTTAATAACTTGAAAAGAGAAACTATGTCCGTGTTTCTTTCTAATATCTTGACATTTAAGATTTTTTTCTATCAAAACTTGTTTGAACGTTTTAGACTTTTTTTTATCTATCACTGTTTTTTTTTTCAATATTTTATAATTATGTAAAAGAAAAACCCATTTTTCAAACTCGCCTTAAGCCCATAAAAATCTTCGCACGGCAATGGTTTTCCCGGATGTTTTTTTCGTTCAAATCTAAAATTTGATCGCTCTACATAAGATATAGATATTCGAGAACAACCTCTATTGTCTCTGTTCGCGACCAGATGTGTCATCATCAATCGATGGGTTTGAAGTTTTCTTCTCAACCTCGCGTCCTTTTTCTCTCTTTTGGGAAAAGGTTATTTCCGACCATAACATGGCCACAACCCACAAGTATTTGTGTCGGCTTCATTCTGTCTCTAAACGGTGTTTGTCGTTTCATCATTGGAACGTGTCGTCTTCAACGTCAAAGAGCCTGTGACTCTAATGTGGATCTCTCCAATTTGAGAAAAGGAGAGCAAGTTTGGGTATGGGATCCAGGAGTAAAGGATTGCGTTTTTCTCGTTTGTGGGATGGAATTTTGGATCTCTCTCTTTGCCTATAATCGGATTATGATTTTGATTTTGCACTTGAATTTTCAAAACAAACCAAGTGAGGCTGGTGGGGCAATAAAACGACGACAAGTTATTATGTCTCAATCCATTATTTGGAGTAGACATGATTTTTTGGTGAAATTTAAGTCCATCAAGACAGATGGTTGGGTTGAGTATGAAGGGTTATATGCAGGTTTCATCATGTATTTGCGACAACCTTCAACTACCTTTGGTCAGAATTGGGTGTTAAGGAACGCATCAGTGATTTTTTGAGTGGAATCTATCGCCATAATCGAGTCGGAAAGTTGTGCGTATAGGCGAATACGACATGTTTTATTGAGTTATAGAAGATATTATACAAAAACATCTCCAACAACAATTCAATTAATTCTTTTAATCAGAGTAATGCGAAAATCATTTTGGAGTTTCATCCAAGAGGTGATAGCCAACAAAAAGTTTATGAAAGGGGGACATAACAGATTTTATCTGTTAGTCTATAAGACTTCCGAAAGGAAAACATGATTACTATCCATTCTTTCATCGAAATTGTTTAAATTTCCTTTATTTGCGTTAACGGTTGTATTGACAATGTTTTTATATCTTGTATACTTGTTGTGATATCAATATATTTGATTTGCCGAAAAAAAAAAATCTAAAATTTAAATAATAACCCCTGAAAATTTAGGGAAACGTCGAAATTGCCCTATAAGTTTCTTTTAGTCAAAGACGGACTCATATTCTGTCTTTGACTTTGAGCTTGTTCCGTGATTGATTTTGACCGACCTCGTTGGTAATCATGTCGACATCGGTTTCATTAAACGACACAGTTTTATTCTTTCCCTGACTCTTTACGTTTTCTCAACGCAAATTGATCCTTCGATCTCAGCGGCACTTTCGCCGGAGAATTGATCAAAATCGGGAAAGATTAACCTGTATCATACTCGGTTCACCGGTGAAGATGAAGATTGATCTGAATAAGGTGGCTCGTAAGATCGAGGTGGATAATCGTATTCCTCTCCGTAATTACTACCGCATCGCCGATAATCTCCTCCGACAGGTATGTTCCGATATCGCTACGGAGATTCGAATCTCCATCTCAATTCATCTTAAGCGTTTCTAGGATTGGTTTTATTAGGTTATACTACGGGTGTCTGGAAGTAACTGATAGTTTATCAATTAGACTTTGAAGTTTATTGGATGAGTGATTGATTTCTAACCTAATCGGCTACTTCCAGTTCCTTGTCGAATGATCTTGTAGAGAGATATGTACTAAAATGTATGATTGCCTTGTAAAGCAGTTGATGTTATTGGCCTGTTGTGTGGTTTTGATGGTTGAGAGTTCTGAGAAGGTTTAAGCATAATCTGTTTTTTATTTTCTACAAAATCCGTAATATAACATGTTTGAACATTGCTCAGGCCAGCATATATCGCGATGAGAAGAATGTTGTGGATTTGTATATCATGCTTCTTAGATATTCGAGGTGAGGAGAAAAAGATCACTATACGTACTTCTGAGATTTTTTTTTTATATATTTCCCATGGAAGAGTTACTAGTTTGTTCTTTTTTTTTCACAGTTTGATTTCTGAAACAATTCCTTTCCATCGAGATTACCAGGCATCGGTTCCACAAGAAAGACTTGGGAGTAGGAAGGTCAGGTATTTCTAGTTTATCCGTCAAGTGTTGTTTAGTGTTACTACCAGACATAGTGATATTCTTAAAAGTGGCCCTTCGTTGTACAACAGAGATTGCGCGCTGTAATCAATGAGCTCGAGTCTCTGAAACCGGAATTCGACCGGCTAGTGGATGAGCTGAACAGAGCCGACGATGAATCCCATTGGGTTGAAAGTGATTTCCCGGTCGTATCATATAGTTCAGATGCTGTTGAGTGGCCTCCTGTCTACAAAGCTTCATACTCCAGAACTGATAATAAGAAGGTCTAAGGCCTTGAATTTGCATTTAGTACATAATATGGGGTTATTTTGTTGACTTAGTCATTGCATCTTCAAAATCCATGCTCCTAAAGCTTCAAATCTATGTGTTTTCTTACAAGGATTACCTTTTCTTTCTTTTTTCTTCCGTGGATGCAGCCAGCCTTACCGACAACATCTCAACCATCCTGGATGTATAACAATAATCTGACTTCATCTTCAAATCGTACACAGATTGATCAGCAATTCCAGAAGCTGTGAGTATTCTCCTTTACTATAATTGTCAGTAATTCTGTTTAACAGGAAGTCAAACACCATAAGTTCTCTGAGCATTTGGAAATCCTGAGAAATAGGGGCATGCAATCCATATATGTCATTGGTTTTCTTGCTTTACCTCTGTCTGTTTCCGCAACCACAATAATTTTGATGATATTTGGGTCATTGTTACCAGAAAATTTGCCATTCTGATGGACTTAACTGCCAATGCTGCTTGGCTTTTCTGTTTATGGTATCATGTTTGAAGATACTTGTTGTTTGCGTTTTGTTAAATTTATCTTTAGTTTTAAAATATCGGAACAATAAATGGGTATATAAGACTCAAGTGCTTATCCATATTAATCCGAGATGTCATTGAGACTTTATTTGTGCTCCTGAACCTGCAGATCTTTTGATTTTCTGCCTCCAAACCAAGCAACCTTATCTAGACATTCATTTCTAGGTCCAAATGGTCTTAAAAGTCAATGGGTTGCACCCAAGTCAGAAATAAAGGTAAAATTGCTGATCGTTGTTATCTTTCCCACATTTTCTCACTCTTTGTTTTTCTTGTTGGTCCAATCCAATGTTAATTTGAGTTTAGATCTGAAGGAGCTGAGGAAAATCTTTATTTTGCATGGAATGACAGGTTCAATATCCGAGTAATACCGATTGGGGTTCTGCTGAAAATTCAGGGTAAGTACTTATCTTCTGTTGCCTTTTAAGCATTTTTTAAAATTCATTTCATGGGTATTTCCAACTTACGTCATGGATTTCAAATGTTTGATTGACGATGGACATAGCGGATCCACAGCAGCACTTGATGGTGATTCTCAAGGGGTCTCATCGCTGAACTCTGTGCTCTCGTTAGATGATGGTCGATGGCAGCGTCATTCAGAGGCGGTAACTTCCCAGTTTATCAGTGACGCAACTGAAGACCCCTTTCAGTTTGTCGGTATGAAGCAACCTTCCCCTCCTCCTGTGCTTGCCCAAGTGCATCAAGAGTTAGCCCAAATTTGCCCATCTAAAGTAGCTGATCCTAGACCAGGACCTGCAATTCCTTCTTTAGAAGGAAAAGAGGGCAGCAATTCTTATCAGCATTTGCATGTGGTAAGTTCCAGCTATTTCTTCTTTAACTTGTGTGGAATTTCCATCAATTCCATAGTGTTTGTGAGAGCAAAATAGAAGTGACATGCATTTCAAGTGGAAAATTTAAGGCGATAGCCCCTGATTAATCTAACTCTGTATGTGTTCAAGAATCAACATATTATAAAGTTTTGAAACTACTGTATGGAAGATTGGCATAGTAACATGTTGAAAAATGTTTTTGTTAAAAGCTTGTTAGAATTGGCACTGCTTCAGTGAAATGTCTCTTTTCCGTCTTGTTAATTGAATACTAATGTCGTCTTCTTTTCAATTAAATTTGCTGAAGCCTGTGCGCATAATGGACGATTTCTTAAGGCTAGCTCGGTCAAACACAGAAAGAAATCTAGAAACTTGTGGGGTTCTTGCTGGCTCTCTGGTGAGTAGACGAAACACTTTTGCATTTATATTATATTGTGCTTGCATGTCATGATCAGCTGAGATTAACTTGTCATCACTTATATTCCCTTTTCCCCTTCTTTGTAGAAAAACAGGGTTTTTCATATCACTACTCTCATAATCCCAAAGCAGGAGTCTACCTCAGATTCTGTATGCTCTTCATTTTTTCTTAACCATTTACTTCAATAACGATTCTTTTATTCTCCCGTGGGATTCTTCTCAGACTTAGTCCATCATCATTTGTTAATGTACAGTGCCAAACACTAAACGAAGAAGAAATATTCGAAGTTCAGGACAGACTCTCTCTATTTCCCTTGGGCTGGATTCATGTAAGTTCTCTCAGCCTCATCGACCAGCAAATCCAAAACTGCAAATATAAACCAAAAGATCTTCCTTTTCTAGTTTTTTTTCTTTTCCGGATGGTGACTTACCAAAAAGCTACTCTGTGAACAATTCTGAATCCATATATCCAACTAGCTGATAGGCTTATCGATTCTTGGGGCTAATTACATTTTGGTTTCAGACACACCCTACACAAACTTGCTTCATGTCATCAGTTGATCTTCACACACACTACTCCTATCAGGTACAACAAACTTCCCCTTTCAATATGCTTATGATGTGATTATGGTTGGACCATTTTCTACATGTATTTTACCATATGATCCACACATCTATCTCGCCAGATAATGCTACCGGAGGCAGTGGCAATCGTGATGGCTCCAACAGACGAATCAACACCTCACGGAATATTCCATCTCTCAGATCCGTCGGGAGTATCTGTGATCCGTAACTGCCAGCAACGAGGCTTCCACCCGCACGAAGAATCAGAAGACGGTAACCCAATCTACGAGCATTGCTCACACGTCTTCCTCAACGCCAAACTCAAATACGAAGTCCTCGACCTCCGTTAAAACACCATGTTTCCTTTTTAACTTTTAAAAAGCCATTACAATACCTTGAGCCGTACATATTGTTAAAAAACGAGTCTCTGGATTCTCTAAACTTGGCTGAGCCTACTTGAGTAATGATTGTGATATGATATATTTGTTACTCTAAAACGAATATACTTACAAATTCGTATTATACCATTGAAAGCCCAAAAAAATGTAATTTATGAATTATTCAGAACTAGCTGTATAGAGTAAATAGAATCAATGTGGAGTCAACTTTGGTCTCTGTAAAAGTCTGTAACGAATCTAACAAAATTTTCTTAGATTACCAAATGTATTTGTAAACCAACGAAATTCAATCTCTGTACTTCATTTTTTTTTTCCTCTTTTCTCGTTCCCACTCCACCTCGTCTAGGGTTTATCCTCTATCTATCCGCCGATTCTATACACAATACACTTTTTCTTTTCTTCATATAATAATACACAGTCTCTCGTCGGCTCATTCATTTTAGTGACTTTCTTCATTCACCGGCACGAAGGGAGCGAGGAGATTTTTGTAGTAGCCATGTCTTTGAGACCCAACGCTAGGACTGAGGTTCGCCGGAACCGCTACAAAGTGGCGGTGGACGCCGAGGAAGGACGAAGGAGGAGAGAGGACAACATGGTGGAGATCCGTAAGAGCAAGCGTGAAGAGAGCTTGCAGAAGAAGCGTCGCGAGGGTCTTCAAGCCACACAGCAACCTCAATTCGCTCCTTCCTCCGTTACTGGTGCTTCTACCGTCGAGAAAAAGGTGAAATTACTATGGATCTGGAACCGATTTCAGAGGGTTTTGAATTGGATTATGTGTTTGGAGCTGATTAGATCGTTTCCATTTTTTTTTCTTAATTTTTGGTCAAGTTGGAGAGTTTGCCTTCTATGGTTGGCGGAGTCTGGTCAGAGGACAGAAACTTACAGCTTGAAGCGACTACTCAGTTCCGGAAACTGCTTTCTATAGGTGATTTTGCTATATCTGTATGACTTTTTCTATGTTTGCATTCAATTCGGCAGATTTCTTGAAATGAATCCATGGTTTTTTAACTTTGGCAGAGCGTAGTCCTCCAATCGAGGAGGTGATAGATGCTGGTGTTGTGCCAAGGTTTGTGGAATTTCTCATGAGGGAGGATTATCCACAGCTCCAGGTTTGTTGTATCCATTTTGTATCTGTCACATTTGCTAGAATTATCATCTGATACTTTATACTTTGTGTGTGTGTGTGTGTGTGTGTGGCTTCAGTTTGAAGCTGCTTGGGCACTGACGAACATTGCCTCTGGGACTTCAGAGAATACAAAGGTCGTCATTGAACATGGTGCTGTTCCAATTTTTGTCAAACTTTTGGCTTCTCAGAGTGATGATGTCCGTGAGCAGGTAATCTATGTGTCCACGGTTTTTTGTTCTCGACAGAATCCCTGGTCAACTTTTTTTCTTATATGTGTTCTAAAGTTTATTTTCTTACTTGTTCATGTGCAAGGCTGTTTGGGCATTAGGGAATGTTGCTGGTGATTCTCCACGGTGCAGAGATCTTGTCCTAAGCCAGGGAGCTTTGCTACCATTGCTCTCTCAGTTGAATGAGCATGCTAAACTTTCGATGCTCAGAAATGCTACTTGGACCCTCTCAAATTTCTGCAGGGGCAAGCCACAGCCTCCTTTTGACCAGGTTTGTCTCTCATTTCAGTCTTATTCTCCGCCTGACTTTTTCTAATTGATCAAGGAAGGTTTTTTGACATCTGTCATCTCTTAAGAACAGGTTCGTCCAGCACTTCCAGCCCTTGAACGCCTGATTCATTCGACTGATGAGGAAGTGTTAACGGATGCCTGTTGGGCCCTCTCTTATCTTTCTGATGGCACTAATGACAAAATCCAATCTGTCATTGAGGCAGGTGTTGTTCCTCGACTTGTCGAGCTTCTCCGGTGAGTTTTTTTAATCCTGTAATTCACGTTGCTTTTGTATATGATTATGTGTTATTGAATATCATTGGATTTTGGTTTGCTGTAGGCATCCATCGCCATCTGTGCTTATTCCTGCTCTTCGTAGTATTGGTAACATCGTTACTGGAGATGATGCACAGACACAGGTATACTTATTCTTCTATAGTTTCAGTCATTTCTATTCAGTATACATGTTCCATTCTTCCTAGAACATTAATGGGAAGAATGTGACACCACTAGTTTAGCAGCTGGATGTGAACTTTTTGATAATGACATTTGGTTGTCAAAAGTTACTTGCATAGCTTCCTACTCATCAGATTGAATGACCTCGAGACTGTTAGGTGTACCTCTGGAATGGGATCTATCATTTCTTTCTAAATTTGGTTTATCCAAGTATCAAGCATGTTTTTTACATAGCCACCCTAGTACAAAGCTTCTCTCAAATAATGCACATGATTTCTGGTTCCTGCCTCTTTTGCGTAGTTGTAGACTAATTTAAAGCAATCCTCTTCTAGAACTATGTGTTCATGACTTATAATGCTCTCGAGACTCTCAAACATTTCACCATTTCTTACTTTGTTTTCTTTCTTTTTTGGTTGGTTCTGAGCTGATGAGAATTTTTCTTGCAGTGTGTAATTAGTCATGGTGCTCTCCTTAGCCTTTTGAGCCTTCTGACTCACAACCATAAGAAGAGCATAAAAAAGGAAGCTTGCTGGACAATCTCAAATATCACTGCTGGAAATAGGGACCAGATTCAGGTGAGCTCTCAGAAGGTTATTGTTGTTTGAATGGAAGATTTTCTGTGTGTTTATGTTCTCTAATATTCATTCTGTAATGCAGGATGTATGTGAAGCTGGTTTGATTTGCCCTCTTGTCAATCTGCTTCAAAATGCAGAGTTTGATATAAAGAAAGAAGCTGCATGGGCAATCTCAAATGCCACTTCGGGAGGTTCTCCTGAACAAATCAAGTAAAGATTATTCGATATCAGCCCCATCTTATGTTGATCTCTTTTCCTTTGAATTTTTGTTGGCTCTCTTATAAAACGATCACTTACATTGTTTCTCTTGTTGGGTACTATAGGTACATGGTGGATCAGGGAGTTGTGAAACCACTGTGTGATCTTTTGATATGCCCTGATCCAAGGATTGTCACGGTGTGTCTAGAAGGATTGGAGAACATTCTGAAAATCGGGGAGGCTGAAAAGGTCACGGGAAATACCGGGGATGTAAACTTTTATGCACAGTTAATCGATGATGCTGAAGGTTTAGAGAAGATTGAGAATCTGCAGAGTCATGACAACAGCGAAATCTATGAGAAGGCAGTGAAGATTCTTGAAACATACTGGTTGGAAGAGGAAGATGAGACTTTACCACCTGGTGATGGTTCTGCTCAGGGCTTCCAGTTTGGAGGTAATGATGCAGCCGCGCCGCCAGGTGGATTCAACTTCAAGTGAAGGTAAAAAAATAGTCAAATACTTGGGAACTAGTTAATCCTGTCCGAATGTCTGAGCATCTGAAACGCAGACTAGGAAGTAGAGTAAAGCTGTCTTTGTGTAATTCTTGGAGTCTGGTTTTGTTTCAACAGGAGCTAAGCATGGTGATTGAAGAGTCGAAGGAGTTTGGGGGCACTGGTCAAATGGGTCTGATTAGAGTCTGGTCTTGTGTGTAAAAGTCAGATGGGGTGCCTTGGTCTGGTCTGGTCTGGTCTGGTCTGGTCTTGTCAGATTCAGTGGTTGGGGTGGGTTTGAGTCATGAAATAAGCTTTGTTGGGTAGGAGTCATCCGAGGGGATATTTTATAAAAACTAAAATGGGAAATTTGGGAAGGTTTTTATAGTTTTTTAAGTGTGTTGAGAAGTTTGTGGATTTTGTTACATTTTGTACTACACAACACTGCAAAGTCAAAAACATAAAAAAAAAAGTTGGTCAAACTTTATTTGGTCTTATTGGTGACAAAAAGCCCAATTGGTGCGCATCTTTATTGTTAATTCATTTTGGGTTATTGCTGTCTGCATTATGCACGCTTATCTATTTAATAATAAATCTATGTTTTTTCTTTTCAACATGTCTACGTAAATCGATGGTATTAATGCTTATCGTCAACTTCAAGTAGGGTTTAACTTTATAAAATCTACTAAGTTTTTTTTTGTTCAAACTGGAAAGTATGTTGTTTAGCCTTGTGCATTAAAAGATATTTAAAAAGTTGTTATTTTATCTAAAAAATATACACGGAAACTGGGTTTTAATTAAAAATCAATTAGAATATACTCCTTCCGTTTTTTTTTATAAGTAGTTTTAGAGATTTTGTTTTGTTTCACAATATAAGTTGTTTTCATGTTTTTATGCAACTTTTACCTTTATCGAATACTGTGGCCAATAATATTCTGCAGTTTTTTTTATGATTGGCTGGATTATTTTTAATTTATATATTAAATTATATTTTTTTGGTAGAAGATGAGTTTCTTAATATTTGTGATTTTAGCCAAAACTACTTATAAAAAGAAACGGAGGGAGTATATTTTTTTCACAGTGAAGAATTTTACAGATTATGTAAAAGACAGTTGATAAAAATGCATGTATAAGCCCAATTTGGCAAATCTAACGTGGCATATAAAACCAACAACTGTAAATTTGTAATAATTTAAATTTCGTAGCAAGATACCAAAAGAACCCTTGCACAACAGCAATACGTTTTTTTTTTTTAAGTTACACAAAACTTACACAAGTTGTAAAATTTAATTTTCCCTCTTCTTTTTTCAGTTTTCTTGTTTGTTTACTTTGGCGGGTGGTTCCAGTGTAATAAAATCCCCCGCGTGAGGGTAGTTTAGTAATCATAATATCGAAATCTAGGGTTTCTAGTCCCCGCCTCCTCCTACATTATAAAAACCCTCTCCGTTTGTTTTATCCGTTACTCCTATGCGGCGTCTCTCTCTCTCTTCCTTATCATCAACACTCTCTCTCTACGCTTCACAGTCTTTTAGCAGAGGTTTCTGATTCCTCTCCGCCATTTCTGCTTCTGTGATTCTTCAGCTAAGCTTAGAGAGGTCTCCATTCTTTTCTCAATCTGGTCTCGTCTCCAGAAGTGAATCAAATGTGAGTTTTCTTCGATCGTTGGATCACTCTTTTACTGTTTCTCACTTGTTTAGCTGTCGATCGCGTTTGTGTACTGAACTTTTCTGTTTCTTTTTTGGGTTTGTAGATGTCAATGACGGAAGAAACGAAGACGACGAAGCTCGAATCGGCGGGAGACTCGTCCGATGTAGACAACGGGAACTGTAGCAGTAGCGGAAGTGGAGGTGATACGAAGAAGACATGCGTTGATTGCGGAACAAACAGGACTCCGCTTTGGCGTGGTGGCCCAGCTGGACCCAAAGTAAGATCATCATCTTTGAAGTTTCCCCCTTTTTTCCAAACCCTAGAAATTTGAGCTTTCCTTTTTTGTAGATCTAGTCAAATGGGTACTTAAATACCTTCAAATGTGGGTTGATCTTGTGTTCTTAGCTCTGTTGAAAGTGGGTTTCAGGATAAGTCTCGTCACATTAGTGTGATCATTAGCTAGGTAGGTGAGGATTGTGTAAAGCTCTTGTAAACACTGAAATTTCTTGATCATTTAGCTAGTTGATCTTTATGTTTTGTTTGGAATTGTTTGATTCTGTATCTGGAGTCTATTCGACCAATTGATAAACACTTTAGCTCTGGGCCAAGATCTTGAACACTGTTTTTTGATCCCTTGTAAATAAGAGATGCTTATATGTTGTGGACCCTTGTCTCTATTTGATGATTTCACTTTTGTTCTCTGGGTCTCATCAAGGTTTTTTATTTATTTGATTATTATTGCAGTCATTGTGCAATGCGTGTGGGATCAAGAGTAGGAAGAAGAGGCAAGCAGCTCTTGGAATTGGACAAGAGGATAATAAGATGAAGAACAAGAGTAATAACAATCTAGTTCTTGAAAATCGAAATGTCAAGAACAGGGTCAAGACAACAGAGCCTGAGAATTACAAGAAGAAGAATGTGAAAAGGGTTAGTAGATTTTTGGATTTAGGGTTTAAAGTTCCGGCGATGAAGAGATCTGCGGTGGAGAAGAAGAGGCTGTGGAGGAAACTCGGGGAAGAAGAACGAGCCGCAGTACTTCTCATGACTCTCTCTTGTGGTTGAGTTTTGTTTCTCACTTTAACTCTTTTTTTTTTTTTTTTTTTTGATCTGAATGGTTTTGAGAGATTAGGGAAATAAGTTAGTAAGGAGATGATGAAGAGAGATTTATATATAAATATATATGTAATTCGGGTCGGAATTGTTTTTTAGGCCAAGCTAATGTTATATGCTATTTACTAATTAATTAATTAATTATTCGTTTCCACTCTAATTTAGTTAATTCTTGATAATTTTTACTAAGTTAGGTCTTGTATTCTTAACAAAAATATCTTAAAAAACATGGTCTCGTTTTATTTTTCGTTTCAAAATTGAAATCTTGGAACCTTTTATCAAAATTCCCTAAAATTAATTCCAGCTGTTTCGCTCCTAATTTCGATGTGACCCCATCTGACGTGCTCTTAAGCGCGTGAGCGCGTGATATCAAAACCATAAAACAGCTCACGGCTTTTGGGCTTTTTGTTGGTGAAATTCAAAAGAGTCGGTGATGGAGACAATCCAATCCACGCGCCTCTCTCTTCTCGTTTTCAAGCGATTCTTTTTTTATTATTATTTTATTATTTCCATGTTTCACTTTTTTTTTTGTTACCATTGTTTTTTTTTTTAATCACTCACGGATATATCCCAGATCCATGGAGAGGCTCAGACTAATCTCCTGGGGGATGTACAGCCCACATATAGACCCTATCTTCGGATATTCAAATGGACCATAAAGCATTGACCAATATCCGTGTGGATGTCCAGGAAATGGTGAATGATGTTTTCAGAGGCGCTCGAACCTGGTACCTTGACAAATTAAGCCAAGAGTCTTTGGCCCCTCAAACCACTGAGCCACCATCACCCGGTTTGTTACCATTGTTAATAAGCAAGGGCATTCGGATATTTAGGTTTTGGTCAGTTCTTTTAGATTTTAGGTAGTTCAGATATAGTCTATATCATATAGACATTAAGGAAATATTTAAGACAGAAAAAATTTCGGTTCGAATCGGTTTGGATATCCTCCGATTTGGTTCGGTATAGATAATTAATGTCAGAACCGAATTATAACCAAAACATTTATGGTTTTGGTTTGGTTATGTTATTTTTTATCCGAAACTACTTAGAATACCCCAAAAAAAAACTAAAAAATAGTTTAATTTTAATAAAATTTTGTTAAAGTTTGCAAAAAAAATTGTCTAATTTTGACAAATACAAATAAGGGTTTTCAGATATTTTGATTATTTTGGTCTAAACATAAATAATATATTCGGATTGTAATTATAATTTTGGGTCTAAACATAACTAATATATTCGGTTTTCTTTGATTTCTCACCATTTGTTTATAATTATAATTTCTTTCTACCCGTTACATTCCTCTTTTCGCTCAAACAGGACCCCATAACATATTTATTATTATTTGTCATCTAGAAACAACATTGGTTAATTAAAGATTGAGCGAGAAAACCAATGTTGTTTTTATGTGACAAATAATAATAAATATACTATGGGTTCTACTTGAGCGAGAAAATGAATGTAACAAGCCGAAAGGATAAGGGAAGGAAAATGAATAACCAAGGAGTAGCTCAATACTGGGTTCAGTCAACTTAGGAATAGCAATTTCAACTTTGGAAGCAGAAGAAAAATCCTTATTGAGTGCAATGCAATGTGTATGGGCAAAAGGGTATGAATCAATCACATTTGAAGGGGACAATGAGAGCAATGCAATGTGTATGGGCAAAAGGGTATGAATCAATCACATTTGAAGGGGACAATGAGAGCTTAGTGAAGATAGTGCAAGGGAAGGAAAATGACATCACAATTCTCAATATGATCGATGATATTGTAGAATGGAAACAAAAATTTAACGGACTAAAGTTTACACATGTTAAACGTGATGGTAATACGGCTGCCCAACTTTTAGCCCGTTATAGACCTCCAAACAATATTTTATATTCTGATTGTATTTATCCACCTACATGGTTAACAAAAACTTTGTATTCAGATTTTATATCATCAAATTAATAAAGATATGAACTGCAGTAAAAAAAAAAAAAAAAAGCCGAAAGAAATTATTGGGCTCTGCTTGATAGAAACACATATATACATAGTAGGTGCATCAACGAATGAGGTTTATCAGAATCAAGTAAGTATTAGAATGATATTAAAGAAGGGAAAGCTTTGATAGGAGAAAACTTTTATTATATTTGAACAATTAAAGATTACAAAGACTCTCAAATTCAACACACGTTATTATTATTATTTTTGCTAAAATCACACACGTTAACTTATTCAACATACTGATGATCAACACTTCATCTCCACAGCCATTAAATTATTGACCATTTTTCTGTCCCATTATTTAACTCATATAATCTGATTAGAAATACAAGCCATTGGTCATACGATCAACGAACTCTAACTCAAACCTCGTTTGACTCCAAAATAGTGATGGTTTGGGCTTTGGAGTCGCCATACAAATAATAAATTAATAATGTAGTAGCTTTTGTCCGTTTCATTATCGCTGATATCAACTATGATCCGTTTATTTTTGCTATAGCAATAAAAGTCGACAAAAAAATTATGTTGCTTATTTCATTGTAGGATTTACAAACACATTTTGATGGGTAGCGATAAAAAGTTTTAAACGCTAATTTCATTGTCGAAAGATGTTCTTCGGATGAAAAAAAACAAAAATTAAACATCAATTAACTTACATTGGATGCTCGACGAGCGTGTAGGCCCAAAATCATTTAGAGCGGTTTTGGGCTTTTTCAAATAACAAAGGGGAAAGTAGGACCCAAAAGAGCATCAAGTGGGTTATTCAGTGTGTGGCTCATTTTCCTTCCCTACATCATCATCTCTTTAATAGTAAATACTCATTTCTTTCTTTTTTTTTCCCCTTCAAACTTATGTACATAATTAAATATTTTCTAAATTGATGTTATACAAATACGTTAGGTATTTTATATAATTATTCTAAGAAAATGATGCTTTTATTTTGTCCTTTTAACGAAACTATATAGCATCAAATAGTTTGTTGAGATTGGAGTGTAAGAACAAAAAAGTAATTAAAACCCATAATAAAAGTAAAAACCCATTTATTTATTTTCTTATTATTATTATAAAATAAAAAAACTACATTCATAAAAAAAAACTCAAATTGTAAAAAAAGATTAGAGTACAAATATATTTATTTCTACTTGTACAAGCAAAAAGTAGTGAAAATACAGAAGAAAAATGGAGAAACAATATTCACCGTTTCAATCTGTATATAGCGTAAAGATCTCTCTCATGCATAGTCTTCTTCTCTGCAAAAATCTCTAGCAAAGATCTGAGGATTTCTTGTTCTATTTTATCTTCTTTAATCTGTCTTATTATCATCATTTTAATATAAAAGCGACAGAAATACAGAGAGAAAGATTAAGACAAGAGAAGATCCGTAAGAGAATCTAATTTTTGCATCGGATCCGGACATCACAACAGATTGCGGCGGAGGGTTGTAGTAGTAAAACGGAAAATAGGGAACGATTGGGTTTGGCGGCGGCGTAAAAGGATAGTTCCCTCCACTTTTCGGCGGCGGATAATAGTAGCCACCGCCGCTTCCGGCGCCAGATGGTGGTGGACGGTAAGAGCCAGACTGAGAAGGAGGTGGATAGTAGTAGTAAGGACCACCTTCACTACCGCCGGAGCTAGGAGGCGGAGGACAGGCGGTGGTGGTGGTGGTAGCTGGAGGCGGCGGAGATGGAGACGGAGGAGGAGGAGAAGGGTTTGGCTGACATGGATTGTCACAAGAAGTGCACATTGTACAGTCTACGATCTGAGATTTTGCTGACGTCAGCGGAGTGTGTGTGAAGAAGAAGAGAAGGTGGAAAAGAAAAAGGAAAAGATGGAATGTTCGGAATGTTTCCATTGTCGGTATGAATCTGGAGTTTGTGTCTGGTGAGAGAATCTGAAAATGAATTTGAGGAAGAAGGAAGAAGGGAAAGAGGAAGAGGACAAAGAAGAGAAGGCAACATGTGTTAGAGTGAAGCAAAGGAACGTGTAAGACTGTATCCATTACTTCTTCTTTTTATTAACTACCATTTGTTTTGTTTTTTAAACATTTTTCTACGTTAAAACTATACTATAACTTTTTATATGAAACGTGTAACTTTTTAAAAAAACGTGAGAAGTCAATTGGGTACTGAAATAATCTTAAAATAGTTGACCGAAAGATCTAAAATTTTATTGAGACAAAAGTCTGAATTTTACCAATACAACTTGTACCCAAAAAATCTGAAAGGAACATGTCCAATGCAACATTATGTATTCCAAGAGATTTTTACCAAATCTTTCTACTTAAAAAAAAAAAAAATTGCCCTCACGATATGATTACCTTCCAATAGATTCGGTCTCTATTTACCAGTCTTAAAGAAAATTTTGTTCATAGACTAGAAAAGTAAGAAAAATAAAATTAATGAAAACAACAGCTCTAATCTCTTCGACAAATAAAAAAAGAATTCTGCTCAAACCGATAAAAAAAAAAAGAAGAATGACGTGCATTTGCTAATTCGATTGTTTTTTTTGCTAATAATATATGTTTGAGACGTGGAAAAATAAGGACGGTTGGATGAAAGAAGCTCATAGGATCCGATGAGAAGGCGTAAGATCGAAAATGAGCACGTGCATGTCGGCTCGTTTATCAGTACTGAAGTAAGTAAAGTGGTGCCTTTTCATATTTGTTCGGATCTCTTTTTTAATGTTTGATCAGATGTGAAGCTTAAGACCGGAGTATAAGTACATTTGTATTAATAAGCTTATATGTATTTAATAAGTTTATAATTATAAAAAAGGGTAAGAAAAAGTAATACTATGGATGAGTATGTAATGCAGATAAAGGCACATGAGCAATAATAAATACGATAATTGGGCACTGTGCAGTGTGAACTATAATGATACTACCACGAACCTTCACCCATTCTCTAAAGAAAGCCCCACCACTTGTTTTGAGCGTATTTACTACTTCCAATATTTTCTTCTTCTTTTGCTATATTCATTTCTTATATTTCATTCAACTAATTTTAATAAGTTTTCTAACCAAAATGTTACACACACAAAGAAAACAAAACTTGAAAGAAATACGACTATGACAAACACAATGAACACGTTTCAAATTAACATAAATAGTAAGTGAAGAGTAATCGTTCTTTTGCATAAGATATCGTTGTACATATGAGAAAAATAAAATAAACTACTCAGATCATCAATTATTATTATTTGAAAGTAGAACGACCTAATAATTTATTGAGCTGAAACTCGTATGGATGGATATCAATATAATTTAAGAAACGTATCGTAAAGGGATAAATAATAAGATTACCAAATTAGGGGAGAGGTTGAATAATGGAAGAATATATCTCAGAGAGAGATACGACGTCGGATTCGGAGGTAACCAAACTTGCCAGCTCCAGGTGAGGAACCTTCGAATATGAGTGGCAAATACCCTGTCGCAGCTTTGTATCTCTGCTGAATCTGAACATTTCACCACCATTACACATTTATATCATCAACTGCTTCTTTCTATATCCAAGAACTTGTAAATACATATATATACCTCGAGAATTTGTTGGCTGCTGCGCAATGAGTTACGGCCTATGACGCAGACTGTCCCACCGGATCCACCACCGGTGATTTTGGCTCCATATAAAGTTCCGTCATCCGTTTTAGACTTGTTATGCTGCATCCCTTGTACTAACTGGACCAGCCTGTTGGTTCCGTCTGATCCTAGTCCGCACGCGCTGTAGCTATGGTGACACTGAACAAACAAGGACAATCTGTAACTTCAACTCTAGCTCTAGATTTCTTTTCGCATTCAGACTAGACCAAGTCCGGTAGTCTGAAGTGGTACCTGATAAAGAAGTCCCCCAAGAGCAGTAAGTTGCTCATCTGACGTTGCAGAAGTCAAAAGGGCTTTAAAAGTCTACACAAGAAGCACCATATATATCATCACCCAACCAACTAGAAAATAATTCAAAAGCAGAAGATGACAAGATTTTACGTATTGTTTACATGTAGACTGTTAATTAAATATTAAAAGAACGGACCTTGACCCGGAAGTTTTCGTATATAGGGTGTCTGGCAGGAGCTCTGACACTGTAAGAACGCTTTTGATCAATCACTGTGACCGGATCATCATGATCCAAGTATTCTTCAATGAATGTCTGACCCAGCATAAAATCTGGAAGCTTATCTGCATAACGGGCTTCATATCTACAACATAACCAGAGCTATGTGTATTAGCTGATAATACGCTGGTGTGTGAATTACGAAATGCTTTTAGTTCGATATATTTTGCAAGATGAGACCATGGATGGTTTCAACCACTTCTGTTCTCACCTGTGAGGCGACAAATTGCACAGGTAATCTAATGAAGCTTCAGTCTCAAGTAGCTCGATCCCTTCATCCTCTAGTTCTTCTGGGTTGCCTCCATTAGCACTTGACATTGATTGTGACAGAATAGAAGACGCCATTGACTTTATCATCTTCCGCCCCATGTAGGCACCAACTCTGACCGACCTATAGTCTGCACCTCCAACGCTGCGAGATAAAGCCAATTATTCAACGGAAATGAGATGCGTTGAGGAATGAAATATGAGATGCTTCGACTCAAGGACGCAGCATATGAAGAAGGTCTAAACATGTGGTTCGCGTCCTTAAAGAAGCATCGACAAATCCTGTTTTTTTCTTTAATCGAATGTAAAGCTCAATAGCTAGATCAAACTCAAAGCAACATTCATTGTAAAAAAGTTTTTTGGTTGAATAAATTTTACATTCAATTCAAAAAAGAATCTGCAATATTCTGAGTGAAAGAAGAAAAAATACGTTTTTATGTCTAGTGAACTCAAAAAGTATGAAGTGCGTGAAGCATTATAGGCATAACAATTTAGAGGAAAACAGAAACGATACTGATAGAGAAAACCCATTTACCTGTGTCGAATTCCGGAATCAATTCCCCAAAATCTGACATGGTTGGGAATTTCAACAAGCCCAACTACTTCTGCAGGCTACATGGTTTTTTGTTTGTTTGGAAAGTTAAAAAAGAGGAGTAGATCAAGTCCAGAAAGAAGAGATATTATATGTACTATAAAAAATGGTGTTCTAGCTTAGGCGTTAATAAGACCTACTTGGCAGATCATGGCCAACAGTTTGTTGGCTTCCCCACAGGACGAAGTCATCTGATCCATAACACCACATGGAGCTCCAACAATGTGATTCTCCACCTACCAGGTAACAGAAGAGCATCAGAAAACCAAAACATTGCACAAAGTTAGGAAAGAAGATGCTGAACATCAAACCTTTTGGCAGAGTATAGCAAGATCTCGGGGGCTGATACTCAGTCCTGCACATTTATATCGACCAATTGTTGGAATAGACAAAACTAAGATGCGTAGAATCAAAATTTCAGTGTTTCTATATGGTATGTTCAGCTATGTCAAATGACTTCTGTTTTTTCACCAACGTTCGTGATCATATGACTATCATTTATGACAATATGTTAAATTGAATTACCATGGGCAGCAGCTATTGCGGACATGCTTGCCACCTCCACAGCAGCAGATGAAGATACACCTTTACCTTCAGGCACAGCAGAAGAAACCTGAGAAAACAAATTAGCAGTCAAATGATGGATGCAGGTCTCGGATTTTTTTTAAGAAACTAGTCTGAATCAGGAGGGATTCTGCAGCAGAGAATGATAAATTCTAACAAAAGGATGAAAACAATCGCACCAGCAAGCTGATGCTATCCTCAAAACGCACACCAAGTTCTGTCATCAATACCAAGATTGTCCCAGCAACATATGCTGCCCACCTGGAAGATATTATTACCTTGTTAACAGAGAAAACTTACAGAAGTAGTTCACACAAAAGAGGAAAGACTCACTTCTGTGCCGGATCCTGAGCAAAGAACTTCCTTGCTTTTTCATAAGAAATTGGTTCATCTCCATCCATAAAATCAGACAAATCCATGTCAAAAGTAGGGGCACGATTGCTGATCTCCGATCCATATGAGACCTAAAACACAAAGATTCAAGAAAATCTCAGCAGGACCACAAAGAAAAGTCTTAAGCTAGGACAATCAACTTTATTGTAAAAACAAGCCCATAAATGTGCATATAAAGACTTATTTCAAATACTCTTTATTTACAATTTGCAGAACTGGTGTTGGTACTTGTCCCTTAGCTTGCTGTCGGGCTTGCGCATGTTTCCACAGTCTATGTTTTCCAGGATGGTTTCTTTGAACAGCTACATGGCAAGCTTCCCTTATCGGCATCTGAAGTTGTGAGTATATAGATAAGGAAATTGTTGTGGTCAATTAAAATAGACGATACTCTGGCAAGGAGGAACTTATGGGATTTTTACAATTACTACATATATAATACATAAGACAGAATGATCTTTTGTTGGAAGGGACTTAGATAAATGCAATAAGTTGAACTACTGCAAATATATTCTCTTTTGCAGTAGATACCAAACAAAACATAAGAAACCAGACACAAGTGACACCCGAAACCAATACTAGAGAATTTTGACCTGCAAGACAAGGCTTCCTGAATAGTCGGCAATTCCACCCATCACATCTAACCTTCCAGGTGCTCTGGCAACAAAGATTTCTTCCTGCAAAAGCATAAAGGTGTCTCAGCAAATAACAACTCAACGCAGAGTTATGAGAGGCTAACTTAACCTGATGGCATAATTGTTCCTTATGAAAGATGCTTGCACCAATTAAAAGAAATGATGCCATTATCTAATTGTGTCTTCCAAGAATACTCATAATAAAACCATGCTTTTGGAAAAGCTGGAAGTTGATTTTTGCAAGGCAGTGAACGCACTAGGCATTAACTCAGGCCATTATTTTTTTCCATATCTTTTTAGTATAATGCTTACTGGAGCAACAAAAAAAGTCGAGAAAACAAGAAATATATGTTACCTCCCAATTGAAGAGCCCACCAGCAGCTTTTCGCTCACGCATGGTTTTCTTCTCCATACTCTTCTCAGAATCATGAATAACATCTAGCTTGGCTAAACTCTTAAGAAAGGTCCATGTATCTGAAAGACCTTGAACGTCGCCTTGAAGGATATCAAAATCATCGGTGCACCTGTAAGATAAGTGAAGGGATAAGGAAAAAGAAAAAGAAAAATAGAAAATAGCCAGACAAAACCAATACTTACGACTCCACCAATGAGTTGCTCTCATTCGCTTGAACTGTAGGTGATGATCCAGCAGATTGACCTAGTTCATCTTCAGCCCTTGAATACCACTCCGGAATAGCAATGTCCCTTCCAGGTACCCTCTGTAGCTGATATCCCAGGATTATCGCATCACGTAATCTTCGTGCACCACTTAACTGTAACACACAGAAGCAGAAGACCTTAACTGAAATACTTCCAACATAATTTTCTTTAAAGAAGGATTCTGCTGATAAGATTTAAAGTCTTATCAAAGGATCCCACAGATAAGATACTTTGCATGGCACAGTATTCCGGAAACCTAATAATATCTAGATGATTCAAATTGAACAATATGATTTAACTATTTAGATATGACATATACCTTATCTGATGCGCAATGTCTTCCAATGGCTGTCTCCTGTAAGATGTGAGCTGCAATCTATCATTGCACCAGTGGGCAAATAAGAGAAGTTAGTTTACAGGCTGTATGAATTTCAGGAAATGACTTAATACATTCTCAGAATCTTACAGCTTAAAGATAAATGAAAACAAGATGGAGCATCTACCTCGCCACCATTGATGCCACCCTCGTAGCAAGGTTTCAAGCTAACTGCACGTTCAAGATATGGCTTCCATTGGCCCATTAATAGGTCTCTCCTGATCATCTCAACACCACATTGATAAAACTGCCCAAGAATTTGACCAGAAAATGTGAACATACAGTCCAAATATTTAAAGTGAAAGAACTAAGGTAATTACGGACAAGAAAGTCAAAATGAAAAAGAGGAATTGGTTGAACCTCGAGCATATTTCTCAGAAACGGTTCTTCATTGAAATAATCTCTGCGCACAAATACAAACGGGACCTTGTACGAAAGGGCTTCACTGACAGTGCCATAACCAATTTTCCCTGAAACCATGGAAACAGCTATTTTAGAAATGCCAGCAGCCGTCTAATCTAATTGACTATTTCTTAATCAGGTTACATACTGACCAAGCATACAGTCAGATGCAGCTATTAAATCAGGCGTATAAGCATCCTTAGCAAGCTTTACAAAATTTGGTGGAAGCTCCTGCGACTCAGATGCGCCACAAACCTGAACAACATATTGAAAAGTTTAATCAACAGCATAGAATCCTCCACTCGAGAGTATACATAAACAGACGCAGGGAAAATGTTAGGAGATACCAGACACAGCCAGCCAGTCGGTAGTGATTCTTCCTTTAAATTCCAGCCTGAGGGCTGCACGTGAGAAAAAGACCAAATAACTGAAAACGAGAATTATGTGTTTTGAGTAGTACAAAATAAACAGTACGCAGACATGACCAATGAGCATGTTTATGCATGATCGATGAGCACCAATTTAAAAACACAATACACAATAAACATTACATCAAAGCATTAGTTTGGAGGACAAAAAATCATGAAACTATCAAACGGAAGAACAAACAGCCAGACCTGTCCACCAAAATTGAGTATAACAACATTCACATCTTCAGCGATCCCGAGTTCTTTCCTCACCTGACCAAAAGGGGCAATAGATGCTATTTGGATTATTTGTACGACTGAAGATAAGATCAATAAAATGTTGTTGACAGACCTCCTTGCGAGATTTATGAAGTCTCCTCACTACTAATGGCACATCAATGACATCACGAAAAGCAGGCACTACGAGATAACAAGGAAATAAAGGTAAGGCAGTAAAGCAGAATATAGTTGAAAGAAAGAAGAAGAAAAAACTAGACAAAAGACAAGAAAAATGCTGCATACTTGGACAATATCCTGGGAGGCGAATTAGGAACTCGCAGTGAGAATAATCTTCCGCTATCTATGTCAGAGAAGAAAAGTATTAACTCCAACTTGACAAATTTATCAACTACAGTTTATGTGCCAATCAGAAAATGAGTATTGACCACATCCTACTAGCCAATAAAAGAGAGGATTCGCAGATTCCACAAAGAATTATACCTGCCAAACGATGGAGCGATGGTGATTTCCAGCAGCCATCACGTATTCAGCATAGATAAAATCCCAGCTAAAAGTAACATACAGAAAAAAAATCCAAATGAAATTTAACTATTTCACAACAAACAAATCCTTCTAAACCGGACGAGGTGAAAACTTGATAACATAATTTTTGAATGGTAGAGACAAAATTACAGTACAGGCCATGAACGTGGACTACAACCAGGAGAAGACTTCAGGCCAAACAAGACCAAAAAAAAAGGATAGTAGCACAGCAAATATGTCACCTGAAATTGGTGACACAGACAGAACGTATCCCAGCATCAGCCGCTGCACGGCACGCGACTGGGACAACATCAGACACCTGTTTATAACAAATGATAAAATAAAAAAAATCTTGGTAGGAAATGATGGAGTACAAAGCAAAAGTCCAGAGAAAATAACAGGTGGTTCTGATAAAAGTGCTACCACGAAATCGGCTTTGATAGAATGAAGCCACTCTACTTCTGTTTTCAATATTGCAGCTCGAGGAACCACAGCTGTTTCGACATACTAAGCACACCAGCATCAAAATGTTAACAAAGACAAAATACATTCAAGGGACAAGAATCATTGAAGTGATAAAATCAGTAAACCATTTCTAACGAGGCAAGACGATCGACTGTCAATGCATCAGCTTGCACAGCTCCACAATCCAAAAGAACCTAAAAAAGTAAACGACACATAAGAATCCCATATTTCTCTCATTTTCGAGTAGCCATTAAATCATCGTCACTGAGTTAGAAAACCTTTCGAATCTTTAGCCTCGGAGACTGAATTTCGGATGTGAAGACGAAATCAGGCGCACCGGTGACGACATGAACATCATGCCCCGCCGCGATCAAGTGACGAACAACCTGAAACACCACGAAATGCCACAAATTAGCCGGATTAACCACGATCGAACGAACGATGGAAGAGAAAACAAAACGCAGGAACCACAGATGAAACCGATGCAGAGAGAGAGAGAGAGAGAGAGTGAGAGGGAGAACGAACCTCGACAACACGAGTGGCGTGACCGAAACCATGTCCAGTGACGTAGTAAGCAAAGACTAGGTGCTTGCTGGAAGCAGAGACGCCTTCGTTCTCGTCAATCCTCATTTTGTTCGGCGGGAAACAGTCTCTCCGGCGATCTCTGAGAGGAGAACTTGATAATTGACTGATTCGAAGTAAGTAAGAAGAAGAAGAAGATGGCCTAAATCTCCAGTTTTAATGGCAATTTTGTCCTTAAGATAAATCTGAACTAACTGAAATTCAATTTTTAGTTTTTTCCTCGAAAATCATTAAATTTTATTTTTGGCCAAAGGAGGTTACGTAGACGCTCTCGCAATTCGAGAAAAATGGATAAAACGAATGTATTTCGATATAAATTCCAATTATATCGATTAAAAATTGCAATATTCAAAAACTTGGATTGCATAAATAATTGAAAGTAATATGGTTTCTTATCTAAAACAGGAAAACTATCTAAAGATATACTTTGGATTTGCCGATTTGGACGTAAAACTACAATTGATCTTATCCGCAAATATCCATATGAATCATCGACCTTATAATTTAATCCAATTCAGAGTTCATTTCTAAACAAACAAAAAATGAAACATTTTCCATCGTTGTAATATCTGAATATTTGATTAGTTCTGTAACATTTTTTCAAAAAATTACTATTTGCAGCGGCAAGTTTATGTGTATTTTTTTGTTAGAAGAGTCGTCATATTGGTTCAAGCCAGAAATCGATTATCCGTGAAAGCAGAATTATCATATTAACTTTTGGTCACCAGAGTGTCTAGGTTTAGGGTAGAAAAAGAAAAATATGCCTATTTAAATTTTAGGAAGATTAGTCTAGACTTCGGTCTGAAACCTTTCCCGTTATAAAAAAGAAAAAAAGTTTATGTGTAACCTACTAAAGCAATAATAGGTTACCGTTTAGCAAGTTGTACGAGTTGCGGTTGAAGATAAGATCATCATTTATTAACTTTACATTTCTGACGAGGCAGATGATTTCTGTGACAACCAAGAAAAGGAAATCACTTGTAGAGTCAACATCAGGAGTATTTTTATTCAATGATCTATCTCTTTATTTAAACTTTGAAGTTAGATTCATTCAGTTTCAAATAATTATATCACAAAATCTGCCTTATAAAATAAGAATGCACCGTCTTATGTTGGTCGAATCATTTGTGCAGCAAAGGGAGTTTCCAGAAAAGAGTTCAATATTCTTGCGTGGTCGGAGGATTCTAAAAACTGGAACATGGAGGTAGTTTATGATATGATCTAATCTGGCATGAAGATTTTGTCACTCATTTTATTTAAGCTTGAAACCAATTAGGAAGATGACTATACACTTGGTGACGTAGCCTCTGATCTTGTTTTGAGGGTTTATTTATGTTTTGGGCTTTTCATTTACTTTCATATTTGTTTGGAGGTACGATTCGTTTACGATTCAAGGTTATTAGTTAAGAGCTGTATAAAAGTAGTTTTGTTTTGGTTCTTATCCTTTTTAATTAGGATTTAGGAATTCTAATTGCACCAAGTCTAGAGGTTATTAATTTGGTGTTCATGGAGAGGTTCATAATGATACCTCATGCAAAAACCATCGATAAACCCGTTTAAAGAACATGTTTGGAATCTTAAAACGTACATTTGTATATTAATTTTATGTGGCAAGCACCTTTTAGGTGCGGTGAGAGTTAATGATAGAGACATAGAGCGATTATGTTCTCAGTGTGGTGGAGACTATTAACTAATATATCGTTCTTTATATGCACACATACATTTCAATGATGGGCTCTCTCTTCGGCTCCCATTACTTCTTCTCCTTCAAGAGAGTCGTCGGGATATTTCTTTTCTCCTTCTAAAATTACATAACTTGATTTATGTCATGATTTGCATATTAAACAAAAGAATCGCTTATGTTCTAATTTTGAGACATACTCACTGGATTTGACCCATATGGTATAAAATCCAGATGATTGGTCTGGTTTTCTTTTTAAAAAATTCAGTGAATTGATGGTCCTTATACTCCTTAGTGAGCTTTCCACATATTTTCGCTCTCATTCATGAACCTCGTGAAAAATATGTTGGAGGTGGGTTGCGCACCTCTTTCTTAACCCGACCCGAATTAAGATCGGCCTATTTACCGTTCTAGAAGCCCATGAGGCCCGATCAAGTTAGGATGGCGCCCATCGCGAAGAAAAAGGAAATCTCTAAAGCAAAAAAGAAATCTCCGGAAAAAAGAAGATCGGCGAGAGAAAAGAAAATCATCCATATCAGTCCGAGAGAAAAAAGGAAATCGACAACCGCTTAAATATAAATAGAAAAGCTCTCCATTGAGACAAAGGGGCATTCACCACACACATTAGAGACCTCATATACAAGCTCTCCCAACGAGTTCATCTAGAGACAAGCTCTCCCGACGAGTTCATCCAAAGACAAGCTCTTTCGACAAGCTCACCCGGAAACGAGCTCTCCTGACGAGTTCTTCCGAAGATCGATCATAAGCTCTTTCGAAAATTCCGAGATTATCGCCACACGTTTACCGACAACTAATCTCAAAACTCTTACTCGCAGCTAGGCAACTCGGCAGTCTTCTCACTACACAATATGAACTACGAATGGTTTGATCCCTGATCGAGAGGTACGTAGACAGCATTTCACAAGACACAACTATAAAATCAATAAAATTCAAAGTGTAATCTTCTCAAGCTATAGTTTGTCAACCCGACGAACCGATTTGTTCATGTAACGGCTGAGTTCCGACTTTATTAAAATGAAATTCTCCTAAACCCAGATTGATTTTCGAATATGATATATCAAAACGGATCTATTAGCAAGGAATGTTCTTTACAAATGCAACAAATGTAATTGTACAACAAATAGATAAAATGGTTTGTGTAAAAAGAAAAAGAAAAAAAAGTGAGTATGTAAAACAGTAAAAGACTTTCGGTCTCCATAAAGTCTCTTCCAACAGTTGAAAAAGAAAAACAATCTGAGAAATTTGAATTTGCAGATTTCATTACAGCTCAGCTCACTAACGCGGTCGCTTTATGGTTCCCTTGCGAAACCCTTCCATTTTCAAAATTCCAACAGCTTCTCTTCTGACTTAAGATTTTAGGGTTCAATGGATTTGACTCCTACCTTCATCATTCCTCGGTTACTTCTACTCTCCCTTCTCCTCGCCACGATTCCCCTTACGGCATCTCAATCCGACGCCGATACCAACTCTTCCTCACCGTCGCCGCCTCCTGATTCCGATCTATGCAACGGCGTGTTCGTTTCCTACACTCACACCAAGGGATCTAAGATCCCGCCTAACGACTCAACCAATCAGCCGTACCGCTTCGAATCTTTCATAACCGTGCTCAACAACGGCCGCGACGAGCTCAAATCATGGCGTGTCTTCGTCAATTTCGCCCACCGCGAGATCCTCGTGTCTGCCTCCAACGCCGTTCTCTCCGACGGCTCGAGTCTCCCGGCGAGCGTCGAAAACGGCACCGTGTTCGCCGGTTATCCTTCGTCGGATTTGAAGTCGGCTATTCAGACTGCGGGTGACGTCACCCAGATGCAAGCCCGTGTTGAGCTCGTCGGGACGCAGTTCGGAGTGGCCCCGCCGAATGTGCCGCTTCCGAAGAATCTCACTCTCGCTACTGATGGCTGGAAGTGTCCCAAAGCCACCCAAAAAGGTTTTTTTTTAAAAAAAGTCTCAATGCCATCATCTTAGTTTCTGGAAATCTTTTGGCTGATCTTGGTTTGCTATATTTAGGAGTTAGGTTTACTGATCTTGGTTTGATAATGTTAAGGATGAAGTATCTAATGTAGATCCCTATAATCAAGGAGAAAGTTATGCAATGCTTAGATTACTAGAGAGAGTCAAACTCCAGCAATAATCGCATTGTTTAGATCCCATGTGCTCACTCGTGGAAAAAAAAGTCTTGAATGTTTTGTTTAGCTTCCTCATTTACACCTAACGTTTGAATTAGTCAAATGTGGAGTCTATATTTGATTCTTAGCAACACATTGGATTCTTTGTGATTGATCAAGACTCAAGGGTAATCATCATAGGAGCCTTGATTATTTGAATCGATCCACTTGAAGCACATTTCCAAATATGAATCTGTTGATAAAAGATATGTCTTGACGTGGGAGAGTTAGTCTTTTTAATTGATTCTAGGAATCTTTTTTTGTGTTGTGGCGTGCTGCACAGCATAAGTAAGTTTGAAGGGTATTATTACAAGCTGCGTCCGTATTTGCTTTATGCAGATCGACCAGATTTTAACTTCTTTGTGGTTTACTTGAATTTGTCCGTGTTTTTTCTCTGTTTTGCCAGGTAAAAATGTTCTGCAAGTATGTTGTATGCCGGATCCAGACTATAATAACACAGAGATCATTGATAATGAGTTCCTTCCTCGACAAAATGGAGATCTCACTATCATGTACGATGTGATCAAATCATCTGCATCGAATTATCTGGCCCAAGTCACCATGGAGAACCATAACCCGCTTGGCCGGCTGGATAACTGGAAACTGAGTTTTGACTGGATGCGGGATGAGTTTATCGACACCATGAAAGGGGCTTACCCGAGTCTTGTTGATTCATCGGATTGTGTTGATGGCCCACAGGCGAAGTACTATCAAGGTCTTGACTTTTCCAACGTGTTAAGCTGTGCAAGACGGCCAACCATCATAGATCTCCCTCTTACGAAATATAATGATTCTAACTTCGGCCTCATCCCATTTTGCTGCAAAAATGGGACAATTCTGCCACGGTCGATGGATCCTAGCAAGTCGAGCTCAGCTTTCCAGATGCAGGTGTACAAAATGCCTCCGGATCTTAACATATCTGCTCTTTCACCGCCTCAGAACTGGCGGATCAACGGTACACTTAACCCGGATTACAAGTGTGGCCCTCCTGTTCGAGTGAGTCCGAGCCAATTCATTGATCCTAGTGGATTACCCTCGAACCGGACAGCTTTTGCGAGCTGGCAGGTGGTCTGCAACATCACCCAACCAAAAGACGTGAGCCCTAGATGCTGTGTATCGTTCTCTGCCTACTTCAACGACTCGATCATCCCGTGCAAGACTTGCGCTTGTGGGTGTTCCAACAACAAAGCGGCTCGCACGTGCAGCACAACCACCCCGGCTCTTCTTCTACCCCAGCAAGCTCTTCTGGTTCCATTTGAGAACCGAACAGAACTTACCCTTGCTTGGTCGATTCTAAAACATCGGCCCGTGCCAAACCCAATGCCTTGTGGGGATAACTGCGGAGTTAGCATCAATTGGCATTTGGCTACTGACTACCGGGGCGGGTGGTCAGCCCGGGTCACAATCTTCAACTGGGGCGAAACAAACTTTGCAGATTGGTTTACCGCTTTTCAGATGAAAAATGCTGCCCCAGGTTTTGAGAAAGCCTACTCATTCAACGCAACTACACTTGGTATCAACGGGGTGAACAACACTATTTTCATGGAGGGTCTTCCCGGATTGAACTATCTTGTAGCAGAAAGAGACGGGGACAATCCGTTGAAGAACCCTCGGATTCCCGGGAAACAACAGTCCGTTATTTCCTTCACCAAGAAACTGACTCCTAGGATCAATGTACGTGGAGGAGATGGCTTCCCAAGCAAAGTGTTCTTCAACGGCGAGGAGTGCTCGCTCCCATCTATACTCCCAATGAGCAACAGCCACCACTTGAGGCACATCTCTGCATTCCTCCTAGCATTACCGGTTTTGGCTCTCTTGCTTCTGCGGGTGTAGCTGCACTGAAGCCTCCTGTGGGGGTTGACAATACAGTTTCTTGATCGTTTTTCGGTTTACTCAAAAACGGGTCATATCCGTGGTTTCCGGAATAGAGAATTAATCGATTCTTTTTCAGCTGGTGGTGAATGTTGAAAAAGAAGCTATATATAGGTGCTATGAAGATATGTTTACCATTCTTGTATTGTTTCTGATTAGAGTTTCAGTAATCACTAATCTGTACTCTCTCTCCGTCATTGATTTGTTCCTAATCCTCCAAACCGGTATCCGTATAAGTTCACAAATGACCGAACCAACCAAACTCTTGTTTAAAAAAGCAACAGCAAAAACCGTTCAAGACCGAGTTTTGTGGATTCATTCATTGATGATCGGATCAATACCGTATCTTTATTATTATGAAGCAACAAACGCATACAAACATATTTACACAAATGTTCCTAAAACTCAAAGAAGAGAAGCAAAACATTTTGCTAATTTGTTGCACATTAGACGATCAAGTACCCTAAATGTCTCAGTCTTTATGTAAGACCGAGGACAAAATACAAAATATCTCCAGTAAATTCACATTACTCCTACTCCTGATAAAGTAATTATTGGTTTCTATAATCTAAAGATACAACACATAAGCCGTTCTATATCTCCCTTCGATTATGGCCATTTGTAGTGTCTTTCTACCTCGAGGGAGGGAGAAAGAAAACAAAGAATCTTCCAGTCTACTCTTATCTGAGGTCAGACCGGAATATTATCGATGGAGTATCCGTCAAAATCGAGCTCGTTATCTACCGATGGAATGCCTTCCTGCATTTGATAAACGAGAATGAAGCAAGTGCCAAGCTTTAGTTGCAGAGTTTGTTTATATCATAATGTTCATATCACCTCCTCTAAATTATTATGATATGACTTGTATAGAAATGAAACCTGCTTGAGAAGTGCGCTCATGAGATCTTCTTGATAATACTGCTCCTGAAACAGTGTTGTTGCCGGAGGACAAGTCACCGTCTCCGCCACTCTCTCTGACTTCACTCTAACCGAACCACCATTCATGTAAATCTGGTTCATGTGATTCAGTCTTCGGCTTGGCGGCTGATGATGTTGCTGGTGGTGGTTCTTCCCATGCTCAGCCACGACTGTTAACTCTACTTCCTGCCTTTTTCTCTGAGTGGAAGACGAAGAGTACGCTTCTGAAGTTGAAAAAGCGCCTGCTGCTGCTGCTGCTGTGTCCTGATGATGAGTATTGAAGACGAACCCGATATTCCGCAGATCCCAATCGTTCAGTCTGTTGTGCTGTTGCTGCTGCGGAAAATCGTTGAATATGTCGTAGCTCGGGGTACCAAACCCTGCAGTAGTCACGGTAGCAGCTGATGAACCGCCTTTTGCATCTGAGCTGTTGACCTCTTCTTGGTAAGAAATCGATATCCCCGGGGCACTTGCCAACGGGAAGCTGTTTCGAGGTATTTCCGATGGGAAGTTATTGAAGACGGAATTGGTAGCTAGTAACACTCTGCTGCTGGTCTCCGGGATACTGTTTCTAACCGCCACCGCATCAGTGAGATCACTTCTCCTTGAAACGCTTCTTGACAACATCGGCTGTTGCCCGAGGGACGGTAGCATTGATGGCCCTCCCCGGGGTAGCTGATCTGCTACAGGCATCAGCATTCCGCTGCTCGGAACATTTTGTCCAGCACGCACACCAGTGATTTGTTGCTGCATGCGCATGTGACTACCTGCGAATTGTTTCGGTTCCATTCCCGTTGGGACACCCTGAAGCAAATTCATCTGCTTATTACCAACGTTCATCGTCTGCCCATGTCCATCCCCGAATCTTATTTTCGGGTTTTCATAGCTGAAGATGCTTCTCTGATCTACAAGAGGGGAAACCGACATCCCCGGTTTGGTGAGTGATGGCCGACCAAGGCCAGCTGCTTGAAGCTGTGCGAGGCTCTGAGCGGGGAGCTGACCCGCAACAGCTAAAGCTTGAAGATCAAATCCATTCAACGTAGAAAGAGGACCAAAATTTGGATCTTGACCAGTCATAAACGAATGGTTCATATTACCCTGGTGCTGCGATACACCTCCAAGCCGTCTTAGATATATCCGGTACTTCTGCAATTCCACAATGTCGCCAAATCTTTGGTGTTAGCACAGATCAACAAGCAGAGAATGTGATACTATTTAGCCACATATCTACCTGGAGGTGACTGGCTACGTTTTCTCGCGTTAGCCCGGGTACATTCATCATCTCTAAGATCTTCTTAGGAACCGCTTCTGCATTGGATGTCGAAGACGGTAAGATTAGACCAGAAAACTAACATTACAGACACACAAAATGCATAAGCAAACAAAGTTTTTCTCTTACTGTCAACGCCGAGCTGATTCACAGCAGCAACAAACTGTTGATGCAATTCAACCGACCAAACCACGCGTGGTTTCTTCAAACTCGACGTGTCCTCTCTATCTTCGCCCTGTTCGTCTACTTCCTCTTCTTTCCGCTTCCTCGAGCTCCTCCAATTCCCTTCATTAGCCGAAGACGAGTTGTTATCAGCATCATCCCTCAGCTGCTGCTGCTGCCTGTCTCCACCAGCCTCTTCAACACTTCCGGAATGTTCTGAAACGTTCCGCTTCTTCCGCACCACATGCTGCCATATATTCTTGAGAGCCTCCATACGCACCGGTTTGATCTGGTAATCGACTGCACCGTGCGTCACTCCTTTCCACACAACGCTCTTCGAATCATCCGCAGACATCACTAAACCAAATGAATATCAAAACTTTCAGATCTCAAGAGAACAATGAAACGTTGAAATGTTTAGACGACGAGACGGGTAAATAAAACGTACTGATAACAGGTAAATCCATCTCTAGACCGACGTGTTCGAGGAGCTTGAAGCCATCCATGTCAGGCATATGAACATCACTGATGACAATATCAAAATCATTCTTGTTCTTCCGGAGCAAAGACAATGCGATCTCTGCTCTGTTACATTTCGTTACTGTAACAAAAAAAACAGAATCAGAGTAAAATACAAAACTTTAGTCAAAGTAAAGCATCAAAGACAAAACCTAAAGAAGGAGAATAAACAAAACTACATAAAATCGATCAAAAGATATACCAGAATCCTCAAGTTCTTAAATTGAAGAAATATCAATCACACTTGTCTTGAGAACTAAGAGATCTCTTGAAATAAAACCCCAAATCAAGAATCTTGTTAACCAGATCACAAATGATTTGGAACAGAACACTCAACTTATATAACTCT
>PKML01054903.1:284803-301871 GCA_002933935.1 Eutrema yunnanense
CCGCCACCGCCCTCGTCGTCGTCAACTTCGTCTTTGCAACTGAGTTAAGCTTCCTAGAAACAAGTTTTTCGCCTTCTACTCTACTTTTTCTGCAAAATTTTTAGATCTATACGAAATAAGACCATTTTTCATGTTCTTTGCCTAGATCTAAACAAACAGATGGGTTTTTAATTAATTCCGTTTTAGATCTACAAGATAGAAGTCTATTTTTCTATGTCAAACAAAAGTTCTAGGTCTGGTATGTATTTTGATGCTTGGTTGTATTCAGTCCAAAAAAAACTTGAAAATTACTATATTAGAAGTCTGAAAGTGAATTAGACTCGATACGAAGTCTGATACTTGACCTGATCTGAATTAGACTCGATTAGAAGTCTGAAATTATACTTTCATTTAATTAGACTCTGTTAGAAGTCTGAAATTTGAGTTTGTACGAATTAGACTTGAGAAGAAGTCTGAAATTAGATTTTTCCTAATTAGACTCTTTTAGAAGTCTGAATTTCGACTTGATTTTAAATTAGACTTTATTAGAAGTCTGGCTTTAGACTTGTTTTAATTTTTGTGACTGTTTTCTGGTACACGGGATGGGGCGATTCAGTCACCTTCCAAAGTCGAGTAGTTCATGTTCAACAGGTCGACGTCGATCCAGATCATCCTACGGAATCCCCAAGAAATGCTTCTTCGGTCTGGAGCCCATCATGCGAACATCCAATACTGCCGATAATCCAGGAAGAAGATTCTTCGAATGTTCTAACTATGATGTAATGGCCTCTATATGTCATGTGTTGCGTTTGTTTTTTCTGCTTATTATAATTTGGGATCTTAATATGATTGTATAAATGTGGCTGTGTAGGATGGTGTCAAGGTAACGAAGACATAGATAGCTAAATTGAAGGAGCAGTTGACGGAGAAGCCATGTGGCCAGATAATGAGTGGCGTCGAGTTGAAGAGTCTGTTTAACTCGATTTAATTTATCTGTGTCCTTCTTTACTATGTCATACCTAAATTTATTAGACTTCTTTCGAAGTCTGAAAAACTTAAACTTTTGAAAACTTTCACAAGTCTGGCCCTGAAAATATTACCATTTCAGACTGCAAAACGAGTATGGCAGTAGAAGTATTCAAATACTTCTAAGCGGCAATTAAAAATATTAGAAAAAACCGCAGAAAAATGCGGGAATTTTGCCGCCCAAAATTTCCAGACTTCTCGCTCAATTATCTCATCACTATCAGACTGCTAAAAGAGTCTGATATCAGACTGCGTTAAGAAGTCTGACATCAGATTGTGAAAGCGGTATTTTTATATGGTAAAACCGTTTTTTTTAACCGCCGCTTAGGACACATTTTTACAGTTACCGAATAAAATATCATAAAAAAAAACTCGTAAGTCTTATTACCAGACTTCTCGCTAAAAAAAAACTCGTAAGTCTTCATATTTTACATCGTGATTCCCCGCATCTTGATATGCCAAACCAGATCGGCTCGAGACACAAAGACTGATTAAATGCGCACTAGCTAACTCGACCATGCTCATTACTTGCCTATCATTTGTGACATAAATAGGAGGGCTATCCGGACTGATCTGTTGCTAGAGTGGTTCCGGTAACGGATATGATAACTCCACCAACTCGGTTTTCTTGTCCATCATATAATCATCTTGTACCATCTCAACAAGTTCACAATATGTAGAACGATCGCCCAAAGTGATAAACTTTGAGAGTATCCACCACAAAATGCCAAATCTGGTCTCTCACAACCCATTCACCAAAATTAACAGGTAGATGCACCATTTTCTGTAAAAACAATCATGGAAAAACAACATTAGCGATCTTAATGGAAATATCAGACTTCTTCGCGAAGTCTGATTCTATTAGCTACATTGCCAGAATTATTAAAAATTTTATTTAAAAATAATTACCGAACATAAGCATGTAAAACTAACGCAGGAGGAACATATACAACTAACACACATATAAAAAATTTAAAATCGACGAAATTCATCACAAATATAAAAAAAAACGGTTTTAAAAACTTTGTCAATCCAGACTGCCATAGAATTCTGACAAATAGTACGTCAGACCTCTATGGCAGTCTGAAAAAAGAGGGTATTTTTGCAATTAGAATGTTACAAAGCAGACTGCGGATGCCGTCTGACGAAAAGTTATCAAAGCAGACTTCTAACGCAGTCTGACAAAAAGGGTATTTTTGCAATTGACCCAAACTTTGACTTTTTTGTCAGACTGCATTAGATGTCTGAGAAAAAGAAAAAGGTATTTCTGCAATTGACCAAAATTTTGACTTTTTTGTCAGACTTCACGGAGAAGTCTGACGTTTGTCAGACTTCTCCTGCAGTCTGAAAAAATTATGGGGTAGTTTTGCAATTGACCGAAGTTTGACTTTCGTTCCCAGACTTCCAGGGCAGTCTGAAGAAATCCTTCAGACTGCGATAGAAGTCTGACAGAAATTGGTGATTTTTTTGCGTTGACCAAAATCTTCGATATCAGACTTCTTTAGCAGTCTGACGGATTTCATCATTTTCAGACTGCCATAGAAGTCTGAAATTTTTCCCCTCCTATTCAGACTGCCATAGAAGTCTGATACTTTTTCCCCCCATTTTGGTCAACTTTTGAAAATTTTCGGTCAATTACTACCAGTACCCTGTTTTTTTTCAGACTAATGATTCCGTCTGAAAAAACAGTCAACTTCCGGTCAAAGTCACTCATTTTTCCGTCATACTGGATATGAAGTCTGAATAAAAATTCAAGTTTTCGGTCAATTGCAAAACTACCCTATGACTCGATTAGAGGATTTTTCTTGATTTTTTTGTTTTCAAAGGAAATTACCAGACTTCAATTATAATCTGAGTATTTAAAAGTCAATTGCAAAACTACCCTCTCGTTGACCATATGAGTTTCATCAGACTTCTAAAGCAGTCTGAGCATACAACTCAGATTTGAAAATCGACGATATGCAAAAATTCGTACCTATATCCGTTTAGAGTTTGTTTTCACCCTCGTCGAGCGCCCAGAACATCTAATATCACCGAAATCCCGCAAGCCCAGTCGTATTTTGCCGTTTTTTTGCCATAATTTGCGATTTCGGTACGTTTTAATCGGAAAATCAACGGGAAAATGGGAGAAATCGGAGAGAGAAGTCGCGATAAATGTTTACGAGCTCTATTCTTGAGCTTTAATGGCGGAAAAACGGGTTAGTTACTGCATTAACTCGTCGACGATGGTGGTTGTCGTGGAGGTTGAGAATTGATGGCAATGGCATTTCCGTAATTAAGTTTGATCTGAAATTTAATTTTTGTCTTTTGAAAAAAACTTTAGACTCTAACAGCAGTCTGAATAATGACATTTGCGTGAATACCCAGATTTTTAAAGGGTAATTCGTGGGATTCTGAAAAAGAGGAGATGAATGAAGTATTTTTAGCTTTGACTTCAAATTGTAGGGTATTTTTGCAAAAAAACCTTTTTTTCAACTCACATACCATACAAAATCCTGGTTTTTGTGCTTTAATGTAACTTAAATTTACACAACCCAACAACAATGTATTTTTAATAAATTATAGAAATTTCATTGTTTAAAGTATTTATATGAATATACTTTCATTTTTTCTATGATAATATGAGAAAACATGTGTTGTTCAATTTTTTCTAGTATATTATGTAAAACTCAAACATAACAAAATTTGTTGCAAAACATTACAAAACTTTTTCATTCTTCAAATCTTTCGTAGTCATTAGTGTTGTTTTTATTTATATTTTCATCATCTTGTAATACTTCCACTCGCAGTTCAATAGCAAATATTTTATTAACAAAAATTACATAACACAATTGATACAAAAAATTGTTTAAATATTATCTCTTGTTCAAATTTGATCGTTGTCGTTGCTCATGTCAATTTTATTTCAGATGATATAATACATCACGTCAAATGAAATTTACTCTATATAGAAGAAAAAACTAAATAATTAGGTCGTTTTGGTAAGATATCAAAATATGGGTTTTTTTGTAAGATATCAAAATATGTGGGGTTGATGTTATATTATGTTAAACTTCGGGGTACGGAACTTGTAATAATTGGGAAAAAAGTGGGTCCAGAAACCCTTGATGCGTGGATCCAGCTCATGCATGAAAACATAAATTAACTCGATTTGTAAATCCAACCTTAACAAACTATATGACTTCTAAAACCTCCTTCAACTCATAAAACCCTAATTATTTTCCCATAAACTACTTATTTCTTTACTAAACCCCTCCTCCCCGCCAAATTTGTAATTCTCAATTTAGAGTTTTCGAACCTACGATTTTCAATTTTAGAACCTGAATTTTTAGTTTTATAACCAGCATTCAAACCTGCAATTTAAACATTCAAAACATGCAACTAAAATGCAAAACATAATTCAAACTGAAACTCAAAACAATCTCAATATTTATATGTCAATGCAGTTCTTCTGAACAATATCGAGTTGTTCATCCGTCGACATTCTCTTCTCTGCCAAATCGCTATGAAGATGATTTTGAAAACCCAACATGTCACTACAAGAAATGTGGGTTTTAATAGCGGCTGTTAAATGCTATGATTCAACTACCATAGCGTTTCCTAAAACGCTCTGACAGCGCCCGTCATTGTAGGTCGGACACTTTAGATAGCNCGACACCCAACACCACACCTTGGTGTCGATCGATGCCACACGACACCAACTTATCACCTCGAAACACTAACCCTCGAGTCTATCCACACAGAACTCGAGACCACCGCCAAGGGCCAGTATCGATCGATACTCGCATGGTATCGATCGATACTCCCTGCGATTCACCACAACCACCGCGAGAACTCACCCAGAACTCGCCAGAACTACACACAGACAGTATCAACAACAAACATACTAACTTCTATGCTGACCTTTGGTCCCAACTCACCTTGAAACACGCTGGAACGAGCTCTAGAAGATCTCTCCCACTTCTCACCAACTCACGCCCCAAGCCAAGCTTCTCCCAAGCTCTCCTCCGAGCTTCTCACAAGCTCCAACCTCTCGATCTCGCAAGATCCAAGCTCCGCAAAGCTTCCGCTCTCTTTCTCTCTTCTTCTCTCCTCCTCTCTCTCTGCCTCTCGACCCTTCTTCCTTTCCTGCTTCATCCTTATCCCAAGGATAAGCTTTTATACTCGAAGAAGAAAGAGAAGAAGAAGATAACCACAAGAAAACCCGGCCGGTATCGATCGATGCTCACCAGGTATCGATCGATACTGTCCCAGGAATTAATCATTCTTCCTCCAATAATCAATTCCCGGAACACGGGCGCTACACCAAGGCTCTTAAAACCTTCCTCACTGAGAAAGGAATTGGGGGTTGCGACGGCAGATTGTGAGAGAGAGTGGGAAAAGGCGGAGATTGTGAGAATCGAGCAAATTGGAGCCAAAAGGGAAGAGGGAAGAATGAGAAATTGGGTCTGAAATTTTTTGGGGGAAATTTTTTTCTAAGTGTCCCGGTAGTAAATACCGCCTAACACTTTCATAACGTTTCAATTATGGTTTTGCTATTAAACGAGACATCTAATTTTGTTTTTAACATCTACGACTCTATCATAGCGTTTACAAATATACAAACGCTATGTAAAAACCAGAGGTATGTCAACAATAGCATAATCGAAAAAAACGCTATACTGTCCTGCTATAAAAACTCTGATTTCTTGTAGTGTGTGTTGCTCCTCCTATGTCAAATCAATCGACGTTCTCTTCTTTATCAATTCCAGATATCACATTCTTTTTGTTTTTTTTCCAGAAATCAACTAACCTAGAAATCGACAATCTCTTCTCCTTTAATTCAGGTTAAGTTTTGGGTTGAATATGTTATTGGGTTGAATCATGGGTTTAGAATCGGATTTGTGGGCAATCGCGGTTGACTAAACGCGATTTCAAGTTAATTGAACTCGATTTATAAATTTTTAAATTAAGAAATGGAATTAAGTAGAATAAAATTAAATATAGGGTTTATAATTAAAAATTACAAGTTTATGAGGTTTAGTAAAAAGGTAAATAGTTTGGGGGGGAAATAGTTAGGGTTCTATAAGTTGAGAGAATTTTAGCCGTCAACACTATTATTATTGTTCTCCAATCTTTTTACTTTGTTGGAAAAATTAGGGAAAATCTTTTTGCTTTTATCGAATTTCTTGCATCATCTTACAATTATATTAACCAAGAAAAGCCGAAGGAAAGACTTTACCAAATTATCCTCCCAAAAGTTTAGTTCTATTTCGATTTTATTATAAGCTATAAGCATATGAGTATGAGAGAATTAAGATCTATCTATCTATTAGATTTCATTATGCTTTCTCGCATATATATTTATCTATAAAATCTATCTATTTATAAGCATATGATAAATTTGGAGAAGATTTATGAACCCTTTTATCTATTTATTAGATTTCATTATGCTTTCTCGCATAGATATTTGCTTGTTTTATGCAACTATGTGTGAATAGATTCATAGTTAGGTTTTAGGGGTTTTAAAGAATTTTCATGATTTACTGAATCAGATTTGTAAGAATAGGGATCTATCTTCTAGTTCTTCATCTATTGTTGATCTTATTGCTGGAACTTGACTCGCGACCTAGTTTCTGATCTTAGGATTAATCTATCCATCAAAAATGTTATAGATTTCCTGAAAGAACATAGATGAGCATATTGTCCTTAGCCAACGAAAGTTGATGCTAAGGCGATTTGTGAACTTATCAAACATGAACATTAATGACTGCCTAGAATTCTAAGTGCAAATGACAGTTTAGATACTTAGGTTGTTAGGCATAGTAGTTAGTGCCACGACATTGGGTTAGCTATAAATTCATGTTTGAGTTCGAGAACATTACTTAATCCATTCCATGTTTGATTATATGGTTAGTGAATCTTGATTTCCTGCGAATTAAGTCCTAGCGTTTCCATCCATTGATTTTACATCGTTATTTGTAATTTTTAGTTTTACTCTTGCATTAAAACCACAAACAACTCTCATTAGTCTTAACTTTACTTTTATTTTAATGAAGGCCCTTTAACAACAAATAAAAGTTTAATTATTATTTTTCAAAAAAATAATTGAATAGATTTTTGAATAAAATACAAATTGCTTTACAAAATACAAATAAAAAATATCGCAAAATCTCGAATAGATTTTTTCTTTGAATTTATATGGGTTGATTATTATTTAAAAGAGTAGAATATATTTTAATATCTTAATAAGTAAAGAAATTATATACAATCTTAAATACATGTTGAAGAAAAAAATAAATTTTCATGTTCTCTTCAATAACTTTGAAAGACAGTTTTGACATTTCCTACTTTAATTATCTTTTTTTTGTTTGTAATAATATTTCATGTAAAAACTTCCAAAATAAAGTTATGTTTCTTAAATGACTTCTTAAATACTAATATAGAGATAAATTGGCAATTTCAAGTCTTTTTTCTATCGAAAAAATCAATAAATTGGGTTCATTTCGAAGAATTTTTTTAGCTCTTACTTGGGAATGTGTCAATAGCATACAACATGAAAAAAGAAGGATCATAGCCAAAGAAAATTGCATCAGATCAAATGTCATTATGAGAGAAAAAAGTGTGGACACTCCAGCAAGAAAAATTCGGAGAAAATGATCGTTAAAACTCATTTTCGTTGTTTTATTACTTTATATATTTACTATTATTGTTGTTTTTATGTATCTTGATTTTCATATTAATAAAGATAGATGTTAAAAAAAGTGAGAAAAATTTAATCATTTGTCCATGTTATAAATGAATATTGTGTAATATGTTTTCCATAATATAAAATTTTACTGTAAACTTGGTCGACGAATTTTGTTATAAATATATTATGTTTTCAGCTTGAGATTTTCTAAAGGGTAAAATATGTATATAGTATATTATTACTAACTCTTTTGGCATCAAGTATCTATAGTACTATTAAAATATGGTTTAATTGAGTGAATATTAAAAGTTGACCAAAAAATTAGAAGTTGATTTGGAAATTAGGTGAGGAGGAAAGAGAAAACTCAAAATACATTTTGCTTTTTAATAATCACAGAAATGTCATTGGTCAGAAAATTATTTTCTGATAGAATAATCCGGCGACACTGTTCATTTAACGGCCGGTGTTACTATTCATCGAAACTCGACGACCACTATTCATAACCAGAAAACATATTGTTATCATCGTTAGCATTGTCATGTTAACCCATTTATCATTGTTAACATCGTTAACATTGTCATGTTAACCCAGTTATCATGTTTATTTTTATGAAATTGATATGTTAAACCAGTTATCATATCATAAATTATCGTGTTAATTCAGCTATCATTTCGCAGGAAAATGTGAAATATAGAAAATAGAAAAATTAATATGATAATCCGGTTATCCTATCATATATAAACTATGTGTTATTGGTTATCTAACTTTGTTATCATCACAAATGTATACTGATATTAATCTATTGGATAACTTTGTTATTGATTAACTTCAACGTAATTAACACATAAAATCAGGAAAAAAAAAAATTAAACACCACCACAGTGGGTGACGCCGTCTCCGGCGTCACCTCCGTCGGGGTCTATTCCGCCGGCATCGCCGTCCTCGCCTCCGTCGCCGGTGTGAGCTTCTTCTTCTTCTTCGTCCTCTTCTCACTGGCGTCGCCTCCGTCGGGGTCTTTTCCGCTGCCGCCGGTGTCGGCTTCTTCTTCTTCTTCTTCTTTCTTCTTCTTCTTCTTCCCCGTTCTTCTTCGCCGTGCAACAGTGGGATGAAAGAGAAAAAAGAAATGTAATTAGTTGTACAAGATAGAGGTGAGAGAGTCTTTTTAGTGTGAACCATATTTTGTCAAAAAAAGGACTTACTTTTGCAATTATTAAATAGCATTTGTTGCTATTATTACTCTTAAAACATTAACATTTTTAGAATTTATTTTTAAACACCCCTTAATTATTTTAATAAATTGAATATGTTCCCAAGCATGTATTAATTACACATATTGTTAAACATTTAAACAGACTTATTTCTCATTATTTCTCATTTTTAATTATGTATAAACACTTAAATTATTTCTTATTTTTCATTTTATATTTTATATATTACAAAAAAATTCCCTCTATTTTTTTCAAAAAGAATAGAGGGAATTGAGCTCCTCTCTATTCTTTTCTTCTTTTGAAGATGTCCAAATTTTGGGTTCTTTTTCCATCCAAAATATGGACTCCATTATTTTTTAGATAAAAACTAAAAATTTGTAAATGGTGTGATTTTAAGGGAATTGATTACGCTAAGATTTATTCCTCTATTAAATCAATCTTATGCCCCATAAGTTTTCAAATTTTCAAAAAGTGATTTCACTATATGTATGTTTTGGACGTGTTTTAGTGTGAACAGTATTTTGTCTTATGGTTTTATGGTAAACTCGATTCATTATCTCTTCTGAGTAAAGAGAGAGAGTGTATTGTGGATGTCTCATTTGAGACACTGCACACAAAAAATTATGAGACACTGCACAAAAAATTTTGAGACACTCTAATAGGGGTGTCAATTAGGGCCAAAGCCCGAGGGCTGGCCCGGCCCGGCCCTGAAAAACAGCGGGCTCGGATCTAGAAATAAAAGTCCAAAAAAAACCGGGCTTTTCGGGCTAAGCCCAATCGGGCTAGTGTGTTTTTCGGGCTTAGCCCGATCGGACTCGGGCTATCCCGAAAAACCCAGAACTATTTGATTACGTATGTCTTATTAAATTTGGGTTCGCTTATCATATGATTTCAAAACGTATGAAAAATGTACCAGAAGAAGGAAAGTCTAAATTGACTCTATACTTAGAAGACGATATGTTGGAACTGACTTTTTTATGAAGACATGGATGTTTTATAATGGTAGAAGTGTCAGTCACAACATTATGGTAAGTTAGCTCGCATGGCATGTGATGTTCTAAGCATTCCAATAACTACAATGGCATCACTGATATTGGTGCGCATGTCTTGGATAAATATAGAAATCGTATTTTACCAAGAAACGTTGAAGCACTTATTTGTACATGCATTTGGTTGGATGGGTTTACATTTCATGATCCAGGTACCATTATCATTCATCTATATTTACTTCATATTTTTAAAATCTTTATCTATAGACTTTCAATGACATTTCTATATGATTTATATCTCTAAAACTTAATATTATTTTACTTTTTTTTTTAACTGTAACTCTTGAAGGTGATGAAAATTTAGAAGACGATGAAGGAGATTCTAATCTGAACTTTACTACCTAGATTTGAAGTGTTTTGATTTTATGTTTTATTTGGTAATACAATTTATTTGAATTTTATTTGTTTTTAAATTTAATTGGATTTGATATAATACATTTAAATTTAGATTTATTTTGATAAATATTTTGTTTTAATTATTTTTCATTTGAGAATTGTGATTTTTTGTGTTTGTAAAGAAAAGCCTGAAAAAGCCCGAAAAGCCCTAGAGCCCTGTCCGGGCCGGTCCGGGCTTTAGAATATAGGCCCGATTTTTTTTCGGGCCGGACCGGGCCGGACTCAAATATATGCGGGCTTTACGGATTTTGGGCCGGGCCAGCCCGATTGACATCCCTACACTCTAATCCTAAGTCTTGATTTTTAATTGGTCAAATTTTGTTTTTAAATTTAAATTTAATTATTTAACTAAATTATACAAAAATATTAATATTTTTTTGGATGACACCTATGTTGAGATACCCATGAATGCAGATGCTCTAAGATATCGACTGGTCCATTCGTTTACACTATATTCAACATATTTGATTTGGATCGAAGTTTCATCAGAATTCAGAAGACATCACACCAGTTTTTAACCATTGGATCGACAATTTTTTTGTACATGTTTTTTATTCTATGTGGAAAAAGGAAGCAATTGCATCGCCACTTGCATGGTCGAATTCGAAACTTATAATAATAATAAAATAATAAACCTAAAGAGAACGCATATCACATTTGTGTAAGTTGTATAACGTACGTGTCCAATGGTATTGGGAAAAGTGGCAGCAACGCACTTTGGTAAGGTCATAAGTGATATTGGTGGATCTCCTCATATATATGTTTGCTTTCCACTACAACACTCATGAACCCCTTTCTTTCTTCAACCACAGATACTTTTGTAAATTTATTTAGTTACATTCTTTTCATAAATTATCCATACATATTGGAATACAACCTGGTAGGAAAAATGATAAGAAGACGACGAACATTTTCCATTGTATGCTTATATGGAGGGACAATGTTTAGATTATTTAAAGCTTTTCAAAAATGATTATATAAGTTAATTAAAATAAAAAGATAATGTTAATTATCCACTTATACCTTCTCACTTTCTCTCGACATATTATATTAATACCATCCATTCATTAACACACATACAAAAATTCTGAAGTTTTGTTTATAACATATGGTATTAACAGATTTTCCGGTTGCCAACTCGAGCACAACATTATAGATGACGTTTAATTGGAATCACCAACGAAAAAGGATAACGATATATATACGGCCTCTCATACGAACTCTATTGTAACAAGTTCCACCATCTTGATCTGCCCTAGGAGCTCCAATAGATGGCTCTTCCATAGTCTCAACTGATCATAGACATGGTTCTTTCTTCCAACCGTTTGAAGATGCAAGTATCGTGAAACAGTCAATGTACTAGTTGAGAAGTAGCACAAGAAGTGATACATGCGAACAACTCAAGGCATTGGACGACTTGGAGCAAAGGAGATGACTTGGACTAAGCTGTGAAGCCACGTGGATGCACCAAGAGGCGGTAGCTGAGCTGGAAGAGCATCTTGGAGAGGATTACTCATTATATTGGAGATAAGAAATATTCTCTAAATCTTAGCCTAAGAAATAGGGAATGTGACTTATCGCTAGAGATTTGCTTTGATCTTTAGCATGACAATTAGGCTTGTATTGGCCACGACCTATTATGTATAAATAGGGAAGTTTAACCTTCGTATGAGGTTAACACGTTTAGAGCAATATCTTAGCAAAGGGTTTTGGGGTTTCTTGTAAGAAAACTAAAACTAGTGCAAAGGGGTTTTTCTATGGGGTTCTTGGATCGTGTATAGATCTTTGAACGTGTTAGGCTAGTTAGACAAGTCAAGGTGTGTCTTGAGCTTGTCATAGATCGTTTTAGGTTAAACTTGTAAGTGCACTTAAAAGATTGACTAGTAATATATCCTTGTAAGGAAAACCCATGTGTCAGATTGTGTTCCAGTTCCTGTCTCGACAGCTTTTGCGCTTACAATTGGTATCAGAGCGGGCACTTGTGTGTAATATAAACAAGTGTAATCATGCGGAGAAGATGGAGAGCTATCGAGATTTTCAGAACTATTCGAAGGTGATATTGGATCCAGAAGAAGATGATGAAGATGAAGACAAGTTGAGTAGCGTTGTTGCTTTTGTGGGAATTACCGAGTTTGAGGAAGGAGAAGAGATGTATGGATCTGAGTATGAGGAAGAACAAGAGGATGATCTTATTGAGAGTTACAAGGAAGTTCAAGAGACTCTGATCATAATCAGAAAGGAGAACTCAGACTTGAAGAAGGAAAATATGGGCTTGAGAGACTCGTTGGGTCACTGCAGAAAGATTTGGAAGCAGCTCAGAAACTGGGTCAAGAGAGTGTGAAACTTATCAAGGAGAAGTTGATCCTGGCAAACAAAGCAGAGGATATGAGTCAACTGCTGAAGACAGAGAAAGACATCTCTACCAATCTCCAAGCAGAACTTAACCATCAACATAAGAAGATACATATGTTTGCTGGTACTAAGCAGTTGGATAAGATTCTAAGCTATGGACGGAAAGTTGATGTTAGACGAGGTCTTGGATACACTGGAAGGGAAAAGCCTGAGACTGAGAAAATCAAGTTTGTGTCTGCAGGTTTTTCTCAGCAAGCAGAACTCAAGTCTGTAAGTAGTACAGCACAAAAGGGTGGATGTTACTATTGTGGAAAGTATGGCCACATCCAGGCGGATTGCTACAAGTTCTGGGATAGAGTGAAGAAGCTCAAGAACCAAGGGAAGTTTGTATGGAATGGTCGTCGAAACCAAATATGGGTGAAGAAGTCTGATCTGCAACAGACAAGAAGTACATCAAGTGGTACTACAAGACATGGATTTCAGACATCCACAAGAAAAACACCAAGGGGTACTTCAGGACTTGGTTTCGGGTGCAATATGGTCATTGTAGCAGATGAACATGATGATACAAGTCCCTGTACTTTAACAGTGGCTGCTCACGCCACAGAACAGGTACACAAAGCAACCTTCAAAATATCAAGAAGCTCAAAAGAGGGAATAGGTGCTACAATGCAAAAGATGATATCAATCTGTGGCACCAACGACTTGGTCGCATGAATGTAAGGACTCTAACTACTCTTGTTGATAAAGAAATCGTACGAGGAGTACCTCAGATCAAGGAAGAAAATAAGATGGTTTGTGATTCGTGCTACAAAGGAAAGCAGGTAAAAGTTCAACATAAGAAGGTGCCAGATGTGCAAACAAAATTAATGTTGGATCTGGTTCACATGGATTTGATGACAATGCAAGTTGACAGCCTAGCCGGCAAGAGGTATGTGCTTGTTCTTGTGGATGACTACTCCAGAGTCACTTGGGTCAGATTTATTCGTGAAAAATCTGAGATAGCCGATAGCTTCAGAATATGGGCACTTCAGCTCATGAACGAAAGAGGAGGTATCAAGAGGATTCGCAGTGATCATGGTAGTGAATTTCACAGTGAGACCATGAAGATATTTTGTGAAAGTCATGGAATCGCACATCAATTTTCAGATTCAAGAACACCACAACATGATGGGGTTGTAGAGAGGAAGAACATAACTCTTCTACAGATGGCCAGAGCAATGATACATGGCAACAATGTACATGTGAAGTTTTGGGCATAAGCATTAAACACAGCGTGCTACATCATCAACATGGTCTATGTCAGGAAAGGGACCGATAAGACTCCATATGAGCTGTGGAAAGGAAAGAGGCCAAATCTGAGTCACATCCATGTGTTTGGATGCAAATGCTACATCTTGAATGACAAGGATCATCACGGAAAGTTTGATGCAAGGTGTGATGAAGGGATGTTTCTAGGTTACTCAGGAAGTAGTACATACGTTAGAGTATACAACACTCAAACTTGTACGGTCATGGAGTCGGTTCGTGTGGTGTTCGATGAGTATTATCTCCCGAAGTGGAATTGGTTTAGTATAGATAGCGACTCAGAATGTGATGAATCAAAGAAGCTTACTAGCTAGAATCAGTCTGGATCTGTTTCAGAACAGGGAGTGATACAGCGGGTTCATCGGAATCATTATTTGTCTGATGTGATCGGAGATGTGACTGAAGGGAGGAAAACTTGTGGAGTTCAACTTAAATTCAGAGAGATGCTTCAATTGAAGTCGAGATAGTCGTGCCGAGCTAAGTTTGCATCCTGCTTAAAGTGCATGTGTTTTTAACTTGTGTGTGCTCACAAACAGGGGGAGATGAAAATGTGGGGGAGTAACCAAATCAGAGATTCTGGGGGAGTCAAGGAGATCTTTGTTACTTAGGTGCTTGAGAGACACACAAAGCTAAAAAGGGGGAGATTGAAGATGCATGTGTCTTGAAGCAGTCACTGTACTAGTTGAAAAGTAGCACAGGAAGTGATACATGCGAGCAACTCAAGGCATTGGACGACTTGGAGCAAAGGAGATGACTTGGACTAAGCTGTGGAGCCACGTGGATGCACCAAGAGGCGGTAGCTGAGCTGGAAGAGCATCTTGGAGAGGATTACTCAGTATATTGGAGAGAAGGAATATTCCATAAATCTTAACCTAAGAAATAGGGAATGTGACTTATCGCTAGAGATTTTCTTTGATCTTTAGCATGATAGTTAGGCTTGTATTGGTCACGACCTATTATGTATAAATAGGGAAGTTTAACATTCGTATGAAGTTAAAACGTTTAGAGCAATATCTTAGCAAAGGGTTTTGGAGTTTCTTGTAAGAAAACTAAAGCTAGTACAAAGGGGTTTTTCTATGGAGTTTTTGGATCGTGTATAGATCTTTGAACGTGTTAGGCTAGTTAGACAAGTCAAAGTGTGTCTTGAACTTGCCATAGATCGTTTTAGGTGAAACTTGTAAGTGTACTTAAAAAATTGACTACTAATATATCCTTCTAAGGAAAACTTCTGTGTCAGATCATGTTTCAGTTCCTGTCTCAGCAGTTTTTGCGTTTACACCGTTAAAATCATAACTTTTTTTTTTGTTAACTGGAGTATTCCAAACCAAAACCTAGACTAATCTCTTAATTAAAGTATATAGAATTTCAAGTTTTCTTTTCATTAAAGACATTTACTGATGAGTTTTCTTGTCACTAAAAACATCTACGAATGACAAAAATAATTAAAATCGCAATAAAAGATATTATAGTCTGCCAGAGAAAACAATCAAAATAAACACCATCTAACCACTTGACTATCCCCCACCTAGGTAACGAAATTTTATCCGATTCCTATAAACTATTTCTCCGAGAAATTTATGTGACAGTTATTTGTTATTATAAAATCATTTAGTTGAAAGTTTAATTTACTTTGGTAATTGATAAAAAAAACTCAAAGTTAGTGACAACAAAATTAATAGTTGGTGTAGTGTCAATTTTGGGGAGGAGCTTCCCTGTGGTGAAACATGTCGATGGTAAGTGGATAAGAATTATCAAAACATTATATGAAAAATTAAGTGTCACATGTGAATCCAACCACCACTTTAGTCAATTGAAACCATCTTTGACCCAACTTTTTTTGGATATTTGCAATTATCGAGCTGAACTCTCTATGAGCTATATGTCAAAATATATACTATTTTGTCAAACTAATACAGCGAATAATAATTAAATAGGCAAAGAGGCATCCATATTAACACAAGTGTTGGCGACTGCTAATTGAGCCAAAATGGGAGAGATAATCAATATCACTGTTTGTAGAGAAATAAATTCAAATGAGAGAATAAAAAAGAGAAATTTGTGCAGATAATACTAAGGAGAAAAATAATTGACGATCTAGCCATATAACTGTTTAAAAACAAAAAAACCCCACTTTATCCCTTTCTCTCATTCGTGAGAAGATATGTCTCTCTCTCACATTTATCTCCTGCACGAACTCTACCCAACGTAACGACATCATCTTCCCCTCTCGACCGCTCGTCTTCCTCCGCATCTGATATCCGCAATGCCTTCGATCTCTACGATCATGACAAAAACGCGTTAAATAAATTAAAAACATATATAACACACAAATCAAGAAAAATTATTGTCCACGTTAATATGAAAGTTAGCGTTCAACGAATTAGTTAGTGTACTAAATAAAAACTTATATTTACATCTAGATGTCTATATGATACAATAATACAAAAGCTAACATGCAACGATTGAGTTACCATGATAAATATAAAGTTGGCGATTCATTTAAATGTTTGCATGGTATAATAGATATTTTAACACGTGCAAGACTATTATTAGCAATCTAACATGTTTGATATCACGATAACTATAAATTTAGATGTTAATATGAAAGTTAGCGTTCAACGAATTAGTTAGTGCACTAAAACAAAACTTTGTTTTACATCTAGATGTCTATATCATATAATAATACAAAAGCTAACATGCAACAATTGAGTTACTATGTTAAATATAAAATTGGCAATTCATTTAAATGTTTACATGGCATAATAAATAGTTTAACATGTGCAAGACTATTATTAGCAATCTAAAATGTTTAATATCACGATAATTATAAAATTAGATGTAAATATAATGTTTATAGGTAATACTACAATTGGTAACACGTTACAAAAAAAAATTATAATCCTTTACAATAATAACCACGATGGTCGTCGCCGGCGCCGTTATCGTCACCGTAACCGTAACCATTGCTATATGGATCTCGTTAGATTGTCATCGGTCAAAATATTATGTTTTGTGTTCGAAGTTTTGTCTGATTCATCTCTGTTTTGTATTTTTCTGTTTTTGTTGTCGGAAAAAAAAAA
>PKML01054903.1:302149-320515 GCA_002933935.1 Eutrema yunnanense
CTAAGCTTTTTAAAACTTAGAGACGGACCTGGTTATATAGCTAATTGACTCAATTAATAATGGCAAGGTTACTTTGAGGTGTCATGGTCTGTCCGAAGAAAAGAGGCCAAACGTACGTACTTACGTGGCTATCAAAAAAATGACAATTATTGTACGCAATTCTTCAAGGAAAAAACAATAATAATAAACCAAACAAAAAAAGGGCAACTACGTAATTTCAGCATCAGAAGATGATACAAAATCTAATTGGTTATGAAAATATGCTTTCGTTGAGAGTCGAACTCAAGACCTCCCGCTTACTAAACGGGTGCTCTAACCAACTGAGCTACGAGAGCTTCTTGATACTTTTACTCATATATAATTAAATAATATATTTAACGTAATCAGATGATACATTTATACAATGTCCTCAGCAATATGTATAAGCACTGAAAACAAAACTACAATACAATCATATGAACGCAAAAAAGCTCTCTCTTTACTCTTCCAAATATTGTAACAAATTACATAACAAAGCCTCCACAGTAACATAACAAATGTGTACTATCACTGTCTATACAAATTCTCCTTTCCCTTCAAAAACAAACAAAAGTAGCTTAATAACGTTTCACTTTTGCTATATATCACTCCTTATTTATCAGTTCAGATCTTAGAAATGACTATAAATATCATCTCCACGCCAAACCCTTATGCGTTACAAAATGTCTAAAGTCCGGTAACATAACCTTCAACCGCCTCAGCCACTCTTCAGCTGCTCGTAGCAGCGTCCCCACTCTCTGGTTCTCGTCCACATCACTATCTGGGCTCCACACCGACAGCTTAAACTTGTAAGATGCGAGACCGAAAGTGGGCAATGGAACCTTCGATGGTGCGACCGATTTGCTTGAGCTTTGACCGTCCTCATTGTTTGGACCTTACAAAATAATATAAGAGTGGTTTGTGAAGTTTTATACGCTTGTTTCTAGAATACCGTTTTATATGTATGCAGAGATGGCTTACCTCGAGAGGGTGTTGATAAGGAGTGGAATGTTAAAAAGCAAGCGTCGAGGTTTTGTAACGATTGACCTAATGGTATTCGGTATATCGGGTACCTTCATGAAAGTGAGAAAAACACGATTTATAGAGAGAGAGAGTGAGAGATCTGGAAAAAGAAACACGTGAAAATGTGTGAAACGACAGGTTGGATACAGTACCAAGCAACAGAGACCCAACTCGAAGGCGATAGATCACAGCTCCTGTAGGTTCTGAGTGCTGGAAATTGTGATGACAGGTTTACGATCTGCAGTTTTAAGATTAAAGATAATTATGAGACAGAAAAGAACGTTTTAACCGCCTATAAATTTAACACTATGCAAGTCTAACAAGTTAATCGAGGCCGAGCCACTTTTTGTTCCACGTATAAGCAGACATAATAAACTTGCCTTGTCGGTCAATGGTTCGCGGCCAAATGGCATAGCAGCCTCAAGATACTCAAAGACGAGGTCACCAGGAGAGTTACTGCCGACTTCACTCTCATCACTAGAAGAACCAACAAATGGTTTCTCTTCCAAAGAAACTCTGTATAAGTTCTGAGAAATGTCTCTACAGTCATTGCTGCCATCGCTACTAATGTCTCTAGGCGAATCACCATCACTTTCTTCGCCAGCTCTCCTGTTTACACACATTAAAAACAGTTTTTTAATCTACAAGGCAGAAACCAATTGAAAATTAAGAGAGAGCTAAAGAAGCAAAGCAGACATAAGTCATGTTTTAGTTGATCTGATATAACGCAGACCACTGACTAATGTTGAGAGCGTGAAAATTGTTGTGTTTTAGTCATCCGAATGAAAACATCTCTAGGGAAACTAGCATAGAACGGTTTTAGAAGTTGGTTTTTCCTATCAGGCTAAATAAGAACAACCCAGGAAAGATGTGGCTTCATTTCTGAATATATATAATTGACAAAAATCAACTGCTAAATATCAGCTTGCCTACTTCATTTCCTCAAGAGCATCACTGATGGATGATCAGAATCATATAATATAAGCAAAATGATAGGGGAAAAAAGAGTAAAAAACTCACCTCCTACTTGTGCAGGCTCTAGATGGGTCTTCATAAAGCTGAATTCCAGAGAGATATGGAACATAATACTGAACAACCGAATCGATCCCGTTTAAGAGGAGAGGAACCCCGACACCATAAGCGCTCCATTCCTCGAATGAATCCCACAAATCATTCAGCAAGAAATAGGGACAGTACTCTGGTTCGCGGGTTCTCCAACCCTTGATGCTTGTCTGAAGCAATAACACAAAAACTATTAGAGAGCACAAACAGCATCTCATCAGACATCAGCTGTTGTTTAAAAAAGCTTGTGAGTCTAACTTAACATGTTTCTAACTCTGTCCAATAATCCAAAACCCTGGCGATATTTCTAAAACCTGAAACTTCCCTAATCAAATTGAAATATTGAATAAAGCCCCAAGTCAAGTAAAATGCAAAATCGGAGTATTACCAAAGGCAAGTATTGCGTATGAACAACGGGAGTGGTGCACTCCAGAAACCGACCCAAATTTGACGAACTTTGGGTGGTGGTGGTGGAGACCCGACCCGGCACAGAGCAATCGGAGGTCGAGCACTCCTCAGGTCGATTCATTTCCTTCTCCGAAGACGGCGGCGTAATCTGTCTTCGATCGAGCATTTCCTCGGCCTTCCTCTTCTCTTCCTCCTCTTCTTCAAGTCTCTTCTTCTCCCGCTCCTGTTGCAGTTTCCTCATCGGAGGTGGGTTGTAAAACCGATTCTCGCCGCGGATTCTACGGGTAGTCGACATTCTTCAGGGCGGCGATGGAAAAAAAGTAGTTGCGGTGGTCTTACGCGTATGAAGATGCTTGCGTTTCTCTTCTTCTTCTTCTTCGGTCTCACGCAGTTTGAAAAAGGGCGATGTTAGGGTTTTAGACTTTTTAGTGAATTAAGAGCAGTCAAAGATGCTTGTGATGAGATTTGATTGATTCTGTGTTTGGTGGATTAAAACGGTGCCAATGAATTAAACGAACAAATATGTTTACTTTTGCTTTGGGCTTTGTGGGCTGGTTCCAACATCTATTTATTTCATTAATGATTTTAATACACAATTAAAAGTGTTCAGGTAATACAGGATTAGTTGAGAGACAGACATGAAGCAAACTCTGTTATGGTATTGACTCCATCTCTGTGTTTTAAAGGCGCAGAGGGTCCCTGAGTTCACCCTGAGCCTAGGCGCTAACTTTGGCGCGCAGAATCTAAGATGTGTAACTCAACCTATCGAGCATGAAATTTTCCTTAGATACTCCTAACGCTTCACTTCAAGGCGACCCCAGACGCACGCCTTTGCCAAAACGTTTCGCCTATACAAGTCAAGGCTCAACATCCATAGCCTCACCTCTCTCCATCTTCGACAAAATATTTGCAGCTTTGTTTGATTTATCTTGGAATCCAACCGAAACTACCTTCTTCAAATCACGATCGGATCCAATTGTGATAACCAAAATGTGTGCATTTTACGGTATCCTTTTGACCATACCAACCAACAAAGCTTGAGATTCAGCATGCAATGCAAGAAAAAAAAACCTCCTTTTGACCATATCTATCTTTTTGCTGTAACAACTTCCATCAAAGTTGCACATTATCCATCCTTGATCTGATCGGAGACTAGATGATCATCATCATTTCTTTGTCGCTCACATTAGTTGCAAGCCAGAGCCAGTGATAGTTAGCCATTCATTAGAGTAGTTATGCTTAATTGTTTTCGTGTGTTAGCAATCTTTTTAAAAAGAATGAATGGAAAAGAATCTTGAAATCCGAAAAAATGCGCAACATTACCCATTTAAAAGTAAGGATATTTGACTTAGCTAAGGAAACAAAAGACTCTGAATAAATGCATTCATTAAAACTAACACTTAAAAAGGAAAAGGAAACTACACCTCCTGAGTATTGATTGTAGTCTAAACCAGTTTACTTGTCCAACACAAAGCTATTACAGATTTACACTAACAACCAAACACTGCCCAACTACCTTAACTGTCATACTTTTTTTTTCTTTTTCTTTACCTTTGCATCTGATCTGACCCAGCCGCGGAGGAACTCGAAGGCCGCCCATTCTCCGTCCCTGCTTTATCTGCAACCCCCCATCTTCTAAAAGGTTCTGGGGTTTCAATCACTTTAACCGACCCATCTGAGAGTCCAACAGCTACTTGATTTTGTTCTTGAGGATGAGCTGTGATTACCAGCGGCAGGATCGGAACACTATTGCAGAAATAAATAAGATTTTGTCAGAACAATTGCTTCAAGTAGATATAAACTTCATGTGGAACTAGTTTTTTTAAGGTTTAACCTGTTCGGTGTGGGTTGGTGCATATAGGCTGACGGGGCGATGCGGCATCTGAGTCTCAAGTATTCAGTATCAAATACTCCGATGTTTCCATCTGCAAATGATGCATAAACCAATTGGCTGTTGCAGGAGTAAGATGCGCAGGTTATGGATGAAGATAGCGATTCTTGTGGCACCCACTGCAAAATAAGAGAAACAACACCGATAATAAAATGAGAAACAATGCTCGTCTTTGCTTTTTTATTCCAACATGACGCAGAAATGTCTAGCAGTGCCAGTTAAGATCGATACATCCTAAGAAGAATAAATCCCAAAAGAAATTAAAACAAAGTGTGGATTTGGCTTTAATTTATCAACTTTCAGCTAAAAAAATGAGCCCACAAAACTGTTTGGAAGGTATAGTATAAGCATATGTCTGGCCTAAACCCAAAAAGTAAAAGATACTTTAAATACGCTTCATTGGAATCAGTGGAACAGATGATTTTTGTACCTTCTGAACGCACTCCATCTTTGAACCATCATATATGGCTATCTGTGTCTCATGAGAAACCAGTAAATGAACCTGGTCATTGTGGAACTGGACTCGCGTGTCGCCCATTGGTGACTTTCCAGCTGGTAGTTGGATAGCTGAAGATTTCTTCTTCTCCCATGAGTCGACACTCCAAAAGAACAGCTATAACATAGAGAGATCAATCAGGTTACAGCCAAGTTTGGTGAAAGCTCAATAGCATGCCGAGAATATATGAAACTTAGCCTACCTGAGCATCAGCACCAGAGGAAACCAGAATATTGAGAGCGGCAGAGAATGCTAAACCAGTGATGTGCTTTTGGTGGCCTTTCAACTTTGTTTTCACCTGCAGCAGATTGAACGAGAGATTCTATTACAAATTCTCCAAAGTCAAAAGGAGAATTTAGAGTGCAAAATATATTATTTTAGCAATCAGCTCAACACAATCTTTACAGATAAAACTAAACCAAAAGTTTAATCTGGATACCTCGTCTTTACAAAAACCAGAACTACGATCTCAAATGAATTAATTACCTCATCTACCCGGACGTTGTAAATATGAATGGTTGAATCCTCCATCCCAATTGCAATAATGTTATTATCTTGAGGATGAAATGCCAGGAATGTCGAAGCAGGAGGAGGTGGCATGAAAGTGGTCATAACCTGTGAACAAAGAGAATATACTAGTCAGTTCACATATTTGACACAGACCAGTGATGCTTCTGTCACCAAATTTATAGTGTTGTGGCATCACTGCACTGGCAAAGACGTAATTGTGTGAGCATAGAAGAAAATAAGATAGATAGGTTGCTCACCTTGAAAGTCATCATATTAAACAGTGAAACCTTTCCACCACAAGCAGACATTACATACGAGTCATTCTTAGAAAGAGCTATGCACGGAACAGTTCCCTCAGGATTCTCCGGAACATCATTTGTCATTAAGAGACCACTGTTAGGTTGCCAATGCTGTGGAGTGACACTAGCAGTAGCCTTGAAGAAAAGAAAAAACACTTTCAGCGACTTGGACAGGAGAACATAGAAGTGATCTGAGCACACAACTTTTATACATACATGTAAATATACAGCATGTATCAAACTGCGCTAGGTGTAGAAGTAAAGGTTTGTATTACCTTTCCAGTTGGATTTTGCTCGCTGCGGCTCCATTTCCATAGTCTCTGGACACCATTTGTTCCAAGAGCCAAAATGCCAACACCAGAATTTGTATAAAGAAGCCGAGCAACCTTCAAAATGAAAGTGGCAAATGATAATCCGTATTACTAGGATAAGTGATGGTCCCCAGCTGACTAAGTATATATAGGAAACATAACAAACCTTGCTAACAGAATCCTTGCTGTCTGGCATGGTCACTTGTCGACACTGAGCGGGATCAATAACTTCTATGAGCTCCAAAGGTTTGGACTTTTCAACAGACTCCAAGTTTCTTGGCTTTTCCATAGTTCTTGACATTGCATCAACTCCATTCTAAACAGATAATAATACCAAAGTTAGACAACGCTGCAATTTGTATTTTCTGAGAGAAACTTATGAACTGTACAAAACAAGATGCATTTTTCAGTTTGGCCAAGGTTAGTGAGACTAAGTGCTTAAAGGTTTTTATTTGATCAGATCAGTAAATTTGAGAGATGTAACTAACGTATCAGGCTGAACTGTACAGCCACAATAAGCCGATATGTTGCTACACATACACGGCCCCACCTGTCACCTATAATCATCTATTGCTGAAAGACACAGAAATAAAGCGAAAGATAGAAAAACATACAGGAATAGGGGTTGGCCTTACAGGAGAGCCAATATCCATTTGTTCCATTTTACCGATAGCTGGACTGATGCTTGTAACCATTGCGGGTATGGATACCTGATTCCACAGTATTGGCGCAAGAAATTGTAAGTTCCGGTGGACAAAAGGTATCAAAAGAAGGAAAAATTCAAGAAAAGCGCACAAGGAATAATATTAACCTTCATCTCTGTCGATGCTCTGGATGCTTCAAAAGAACGAGCTTCCATGACCCTTAAGGTTCTAAGACCATCCACATTAGCAAGGATCTTGAATCCGCTATCAGCGGTAGTAACAGCAAGAAGGTTCCCTTCCTTGTTGAATCTCAAACGGGGAAGACTCTGATACAGGCAGTACATAGCACAATAAGGAACTATCAAACATATGAAACCACAAAAAAGGAAAAAAGGAGAAAAGATTATATACAAAGAGGCAGGAGCAATAGCTTGAATTTCATACCGGGAGTCCTCCATCAGCCTCGACAGTTATTAAAAGATTAGTATTGTCCATATCCCAGAATTTTACTTGGTTATCTTCACCAACAGCCAAAAATCGGTTGCGTGTTGTATCAAACTGAACAACCCCTGCAGATTTCTTTCTAAAGCCCAAATAGGTCCTCTTTATGGCACCTTCACTCTCATTCCACTCAACCAGGAAAGAATCTCCGTCTTTACTTGTTCCACAAGAAAATAATCTGAAACAATGGCAAGCGTTAACATATACTGTAGCGGCAACTTGCAGCAGACCTGCAACTTATTTTTTAATTCAATAACTACCTAAATTCTTTATAAAAAAACCTTCACAATAATGGAAATAACGCAAGTTTGTTACTTCGTTCATATAATTAGCTGCCTTAAATGAGCTATGACCGCTTATCGAGTCTTTTCTATAGTTTTCAAAACAAGATTACGAATCAAGGGTTTTACAAAGATATATAACAGTAGTTTCAAGTTGTAGCTAAGAAGAAAGTACCTGCTACCATCAGCACTGTATAGCATCGTTGTACACCACTGTCCTGGTGCATCATAGTCAACTCTAGAACCCACATTGTCATAGAGCCAAGCCTTGATCTTACCATCAAGAGCGGTTGAGAATATAAACTGCGTGAATTAAAAGAAAAATAATAAATACAAAAGAAAACGGACAAAAGTTTCACGCATAATTTACCCCCACAGATAATCCACTCCAAATAAAGATAGTTTCAGTCCAATGTACCCAAAATGGAACGGAATTGCTATAAATAATGGATCTTTCGTTTAGACTTAGCAACAAGAGATGGCTGTACCTGGATATTTTCCTTCTGGTGAGGGCAAATGGAGTAAACTGGTGCCTCGTGCCCTTCAAAGGTGTAAAGTTTCTTCCCACTCAGATCCCATACCTAAAACCCTCATAAAGTATCTGTCAGACAGCCTAAAGGGGAACTGGGGAAGCCACAGAAAAGCACATTACAGACTCAGAATTTTCGCTGTTTTTCCTTTCCATACTTACCTTTATAAATTTGTCATCCCCGCAAGTCACAACACAAAGTTGCTTGTTTGGGTACGCGAAGGCCAAGTCATTCACACAGCCTACATGAGCATCCATCTATAGGCAGAAAACAATTCATAGTTCACTTCGTGCAGATGCCATAACAACGTTGGTTAAACTAATAAAAAAGGAGAGACATGCCTCTAGGTGCTGACGTAACTCAGACCCTTGATAAGCATATATATGGATCAGATGTTTAGAAAACGCAACCCCTGTACAAGAGAAAAAAAGTATCAGACTCAAACATCGTATCCAATTGAAAATGCAACTATATCTTCAAATAGCGTACCAATCCAATTTCCATCTGGACTCCATGATACACGACTGACAGATATTGATGGTTCTTTGACAATAGAACCCTGGGAACAAAATTGACCAGGTGAAGATGTCATCATCACATCAAAGGCTGATGGTGCATTAATACAATTTCGTGTCACAGAACAGAGCATAAATTACTCAAGCATGTTCAGAAATAAAGCATCTTTCGTTGTGCACAGTATAGTTAGGTCATACGTATTAGGTAAAATTAATAATTTATGAAAAGAAAAGCGATGAGATTCTCAATCACAGTTTTGAAAAAAAAAAAGTGAAAGACTAACCTGGAAGATCACAGAACAAGCCGCCATATTCCATATCTTGAAAGGCTCTGTGACAACCTTCTCCCTGGATCCAACTTCCCACAAGGTGACTTCGCCGCTGGAACAACCAACTAAAAGTAACAAACAGTTATAAGCAGAAACATGAGCCAAACAAAGCTCAAGTCTATTCGTCTCTACATGGGAGCATTAGACTAACCAGTGAGCAATGTATGGTGGGAAGGGTGAAAATCCATGCTTAACACCACCGACCCTTGGCGCATCGTACTAACTACATTTCTAGGGAGGTCATCGAGTGAGGCGGCAGGCTGAGAATGAGCAGGATATGTGACCTGCAATGTAAAAAATACAAGCCATACACTCAGCGTCATACAGATAGGCCAGAATAAGAGTGTTCTTTTCGTACTGGATATGAAGCTAAAAGCAATGAGGAATGCATCAGACACTTGCTATTGCAATCATGATTAATAAATATTTACAAATGATGCAACCATATATCAAGTAAATTGTCGACCATAAGAAAAATAATCACCTCATCACCAGTTGGTCCAGACCTCAAACGTTTCATAAGTTGCTCATGATCAGCACTTTGATAATCCATCATTCCAAGGGAGTTTGAGGGTGGCCGAGGATGTTTCAGCAAAGCAACTGCCATGAAACACAGCAACAAGAATTCAGAGCAAGGAATAAACTATTAATATTCACTTTCTAACACCTAATTCGACAAATACAAAACCAAGATTACAATCCTTAGAACTGTGACAAGGGTACTTTATATTGTATTACTCATGACCAAAACATAAACCCTGCACATCATTAGCAGCAGTAAGTTACCACCCGCCTAAACATTTGAACAACAAAACTTACCTTGATTTGGCTGCATAGGAAATGGGGTTGAGGCCGCAACACCACAAGGAACTGATGAAGATGGATTTGGATTTGCCATCCATCCAGCTAAAGCATTTGCATTAGGAGGCGGAGCAGAAGTTGGCTGAAAAGGCTGTACATAATATGGTTACATAAATTACAACCAGCTCACAAAAATATATCTAAATATAATTTTATTGTATAGTTAGTATGTGATCGTACTCCACCATGTACCCCAAGAGGAGCATATGTTGAAGGCTTTGCAACAGCAGCAACTGGAAGAGTAACAGGAGTGGGTGCACGAGCACCATTTTGTGGTGAGCAAGTGTGATCAGTGAACAATGTTTTGATGTCTGGGTTAGGCCTTGGGTTTTTACATAGCTGGTGTTGCCAATTCAAGCTGCAATCATCAAAATCATAAAACCTTAGCTGATGTTAAAGACTATATGACACCTTTAGTTCATTAGCTGGTTTGGATAATAGGCTAGATAAACTGGCTTCAACCAGTACACCGTTAAGTACAACGAAACAGACATGTTCTAAATCCACCCTAATGACAGTTTTCTATTCCAGTTAGTTAAAGAAAAGAAAGAGAAAGTAATACCAGAGTTCGATATCATAGTCATCCAAGTACCACTTATGGTGATCAAGTCACTAGAAAAGTGCCATAATTGCCAACTTAAACTGTTTTAACATGGAAACTAAACAAACAATTTGGTACACATGGTCACCCTTTTAAGAAAACACAGTGGAACAATCAAATTCTAGTATTGGACGTCCGCTTGTATATAGCCATTATCTCTGTAAATAACAAACTAAACTCGAATTGTGCCTAATATCATTTGGAAAACACCAGAACATACTAGGCACATATTTTCTTGACATTGATGGCATATGTTTAAAAAAAAAACAGAAAATGAACTGATATCTTTCAAAACAAGAGGTCACCTTTGATTGATCAAGGTTCGCAGGCGTGAAGCCTTGAAAGTGGGTAAAGCAAGCTTCTCTCTAAATAGAGGATTTGCCTCAATCAATTTTCTCAACTCCCCAAGCATTATGCCCCTGGCTGATTTGGTATCACCATATTTCGATAACTGTTCATTTTCCCTGGAAAGAAAAGCACCACATTTCAACTCCAGATGGCTGCCATTGATACCCTTAAACTCTAAACTATCAAAAATAAGTTTACCTAAAGTTCTCCAGAGTTAGAAGCTGAGTGATTTCCTTGTAAAGCTCCTCATTGAATGTCGCAAAAACTTTCAAGTCCTTCGCTAATATCTCAACAGCTTTTGCCCTGTCATGTCTGGAAACAAGAACAACAAAGCAGACGTATAAGATAATGGAATGCCCACAAAACGTCTCTCCCTAAACATCCTAAACGTCAAACACCACAAAATCATCAAAAATTTAGGACATATGTCCGCTGATCAGACAAATCACTAACAGAAAGAACTGTCAACCATCAAATCTTCAGAGAAAATACATAAAAACAAAACACGAAGCTACCAAATGTAAAATTCCAGAAACGAGCTCTGCACTTTGTAAGATAAAAAAAAAATCCAATGGAAATTCCAAGTTACCGATCTAGAGCTTCGAGATACTTTTGCTTCCTGATCTCGAAGAAAATTTTCATCGAGTATCGATTATCATCAACCTTGGTGAAGCCGGATAGATACTTCTCCACTTCGTCCCACTCCCCAAGAAGAGCTTTCTCTTCAAAGTACTTCAAGTTGAAGAAATACCCCGATTCCTGCTCAAGCCTGCACAGCGAAGATAACAAATTCAAATATCCAAACGAAAGTAGCGAAAATCTTACTCTAAAAGCGAAATTTCGCGAGAAATCTTCGAGGCTAAAGATTAAACAACGAAAGCAGAACTTACTTGTGGACGGATTCCTTGAACTTTTCTTCATCCAAGAACTGAAGAATTAAGAAAACTAACTCTCTGCTCAGAGATGACATTCCGTCAAATCTCCAGGCAGCGAATCAAGATTGTGAGAATTTAGGCGATCTGGGTAGTCGCGAAAGACGGTTACGCTAATTTCCCCAGATCGGTGTTCGTAGTTGGAATGGTTTTCTAGGGTTTGTGGTTCGATTTCTTCGCGTCTCGAAACAAAAAAGAAGAAAAGCTGACCCGGAAAAAAATAAATAAATAAATTCAAATTTAAATTTCCTCTTTTCTTTTTTTTTTTGTTTTTTTAAAGAAAAGAAAAAAGTGTGACTTGTTCTCCACTTTCTTCGATGCGTTTTGCAGGGTTTTTCTAACACCGACTGTGATTTGATAAGCTAAATATCTTATCAGATATAAGTAAAGGCTCTTATCAAGTGAGGTGATAACCTCGTTTGTCGGAACCGCTTGCCTTTGGCGTTTTCCCCTACGGCTCAGTCCACCGAAGCAGGAATGGACGGAACCTCTGAATTTTAAAATTATATATATACATAAACCTCACCTTGGGTTAATTTTATCCATCTATAGTGTTTTCTTTTTGTTTATTAAAAAGGTATTTAAAATTTGATACAATTTATTTCAAACTTTCACTACACATCTTTTTAAACAAAATTTTTTGAAAAAATCACTTTTAAATTTATACTATGATATAATATCGATTTTTGTGAATAATTTTATTTTTATTATCTTATTTATTTAAAATAACTAATTAATGGACTTAAGCTTTAAAATACAATACAATAGTCAAGTCAATCAGATATGAAATCAGAATGTTTTTCGGCGGACCTTTTTCTTTAATATTTATAAAATACTAAAAAACATAATCGAGATATAAAATAAAATAAAAACAAAACATAAACTTAATCCAAACAAAAATTACATCTACATAGTGATGCTTTCATCGGATAAAAGAAATATTTCAACCAATTTGTGTTCTTTTGACCAAGTGGTGGTAGTGGGGTGGTCCCTCTCGTTGGAATAGTCGTCATGCTGATCTAAGTCATGAATCACTTTTCCGCAAAAGCAAAATTACCAACACAATTGTTTGACCACGTGGAGTGTAACTGGGCGGCCTCACGGCTCTCAAAAAATTAGTATGGACCCGTTAAAGCCTAGAATTACTCTCGAATCTGTAAGAAATCAAAAAAAAAAAAAACATGTGTTCTTTTGTGCCACATACAATTTGAATCTAAAATCAGAAAATTCATTTTTAGCTATTTGAAAGCTCACTCACTTATTAATTTCTAGACTATTCAAACTCCACCTTTCAATCATCAAAACTTATCATTTCTCCTATTAACGGAAATAATTGTCATTAAAACGTGTTCAGTCTTTCAAAATTATTATTTTTTAACGATTTTATTTGAGATTGAAATTACAATTTTTCTTACCTTAACCTTCACATGTTTTTTATTAACAAAGAAAAGAACTATTACATCTAATGTTGAATATACTTGAGAGTAAACTCTCCTAATATGGAGTAAAACATCCCTTTAAAAATTATTTAGCACACTCATGCAGCTCACAACAAAGATTTCCTAAATGTCCAAGCGAATTCAATGTTACATCATATAATCAAAAAATTTGGAAGTTGTCATTTAAGTTATTGGGATAAGAGTATCATTAATGGGGATGTTTCAATGAGAAATCCACCATTAAAAAAAAAATAATAATAAAAAGAGAATAGAGAGAGTTAGACCATCCGCATCGGGATGTCTTCCCATTAAACAGGGATGTCTTCCCATTAAACAGGGATGTCTTCCCATTAAACAATTATTAAAAAAAAAAAAAAAATCTTACGAGATTTGTGTCTCGTCTGAGACACGCTGAGACATTGCCAGCTCATCATTCGCTTTACTTAATTTAATTAAAAAAAAATATTTTTTTTTTGTGAGACAGCATCACCGATGCGGATGGTCTTAGATGAGTATCTCAAATGAGACATTTAGATCAAGAGCATTCATATTGGTGAGGCAATCTCAATGGTGTCTCTATTTTAAAATTAAAGAATTGAATTAAAAACAAAAATTTGGACCAATCACAATGTGACAAGTCAGCTTGGGTATCTCAACTTTTTTTTTGGAGTGTCTCATTTGAGACATCATGTCTCTCTCTTTCTTCTTTTTGTCTCTCTTTCTCTTTTTTTTTTTATTTTTTTCTTTTGTTTAACGGAGAGTGTTTCAATGAGACACCACATTGTGGATGCTCTAATAACAAAAAAAGTTTAGACACCGATATCACACGTGTCGCTTTTTGATTAGTCCAATTTGATTTTTTTAATTTAAAATTTAATTATTTAATTAAATTATACTAAAAATAACATTTTATTTTTAAAACACTATTAAAAGTGTCTCAATAATGCAAGTGCTTTAAAGGAGATTGGTTATTGTCAGTCTATATTGATTTTAGTGATATCAAATGTCTTGTAATTTTAGAGGATTTTAACTACTTTATCCGTTTGGAGACGAACACTTTCGAACAACAATTTGTTTATGTTTTTATAGGATCCAAAAAAAAGTCTTCGATAGATTTTTTGTATTAATTTTGCTCAATAAAAAATATTCGAGAGAACTCATTATTTGGATAAAATAATATTTGAAAACCTACGTAGATGAGTCGGTAGATTGTGGAATCGAAATATGAAATTCAACTGGATTTAACAGAGTGACGTGGCGTCCGCCACATGTTGTTGCCTTTCTGAGTGAAAATGACTTGGAGTATTATTATCGCGAGACGTTGTAGATCATGTCGGAGAAGTTTTCAAAATCTTAAAGAAGCTTGAGATATCGTGAGATAATAAAGAATTCTTCGTCTTAACGATATTATTGAAAGCGACAGATATCGCTGCGAGCAAAGTGCTTCTCGCTTTGATTGGGACAACTGATAAAGTTGGTGTTATTAAAATATACGCACCCACCCACTCTATATTACATTATCCATTTATTATTTGGGCCACAAAGCAACATACAGAAAAATCTGTCTAACATAAAACAAAATGTGCTTTGTTGAGAGTTAATTTAAAAAGATAATTTACTAAATAGTCAAATTCTAAAGATATATTTATAAAATCATGCGATGATAAAATCGTTTTAGTGGAAAATTTGAATGTTGATTTTGTGTGTCTGTTCTAAGTAAAAAGCATAATATTATGTTAAATAATAAATAGCATGTTATCAGATAATATAACTTTTTATTTGTCCAAATGTACAAAATCACTATTTATATTTTTATCACCACATTTTTTTTTTGTAAATATACATGTAACTAGATTAGATCCCACGTATATGCGGATTTATAATTTAATTTTTTTATAACCCGTAAAAAAAATATAATAATAATAATATCTAATCACCCGTTAAAAAAATTAAGAAACAAATATATAAACTAAAAGAAAAATTTTGGTGGAGCATATACAGTAAATAGTTTTGGAATTTTTTTTTTTTTTGTCAAAGTTTTGGAAAATTTATTGTTGGAATTTTAATTTCTTTGTATGTAATTGAGAGACTACCAAATTATTTATAGAAGTGTGAAATTATAATTTGTTTTCCTTTTAAGATTAGTAATCTATTTTTTATTTTCTTAACTTATATGGAAAATTAAGGATTTTTTTTTNTTCCCACCATTTTAGCAACGATTATATCGGTGGGAAATTTCCCACCATTTTCCCACCATTTTTAAATTTGCAATGATCGATGTCCCACCGAAATTTTCCGTGGGAAAATCGTCGGAAGTAGGCTTTTCCCACCAATTCCCCACCGATATTTCCGTGGTAATTTGATATGTTTTCTTGTAGTGCAAACTGGTTGAGAAGAAGAAAAAAACAACTTCTCAACCAAAATTCTGTAACAAAAAAATAAATAAATGGATACCTTAATTTCTTTAATTAGTGTACATGCTCTATAAATAGCATCGGCTTGCATCAGCATAACTGCATAAGTATTATTAATAAACAAACTACTGGACACGTTTTTTCTAGAAAAGTAACATTTTATGGATTTTCTTTAAGTATTCTAACGAAAGAATATGTGAAAATTAGTATGATCAAGTGGGTCACTCAAGTCAAAGAACAAAAAAAAAAAGTAAAGTAATGCCGAATGACAGAAAGGGGGTTTAGTCATTTTCTTGGCGTCTTCAAGACTTCAACATCCTTGGTTCGACCTAGCTTTCTACTATAGGATAAATATGATTTTGTATGGTTTTTTTCTTTTATTTCATTAAAGTGGTTTTGTAGGTTTCGAATAAAAGATAAAATGGCGTAATACTAAAGAATAGCAAAAAACAACGTGACAAATTTTTTGTTTATTGAATTGTTTTTAGCTGACCAGGCCAAAGTTTATAATAATGTTGATGTTTGAATTTGAAGAAAAAAATCGGATCTGAAATTATAATATATACTTTTTCCAGTTCATACATATCGTCTCTACGGATTTTAAATAACTAATTCGTAATTATAATGTTTTTGATATTTTAAAAAAACGAAAATGGATATATATAGCCAAAATTCACTCTTTTGATTTATTATTGTATCAATGATCTTCCATATTATTATAGTGTTTACAATTTGTTATTTTCTCTAAAATTTGTCATTATATTTGCTAAAGTATGTTAGACTAGATAAATTCGATATAAATTTTACTTGCGTATACCTTCATAGCATTGCTTATGAACTGTCTCACATTTTTGCATAGTATTTTACATTTTTTAGCCACCAAACTAAAATATCGATCATCTTCGCTTTCATCACCAAATTAAAACATCAATCCTCTCCACTCTCTTCTTCACCTTCCGGTTTCCGATCTCTCTCTTCTCTTCGTCTTCTTTTTCTTATCTAACGCATAAAAAGCAGCAATCAGCTCGTCATTAAACCTAAGAATTATTAGACAATATGCAATTATATTTAATTTGTCATTCGGTGAGTCGTTGTATTTTATGATATTCACAATTTAATAAATCTAAGTGTAAAATTTGCTATATCATTTTGATTCTTTGAAAACCGAATTTTCATTAAAAAAACCGTTTTTGTTATAATAAAGGGAATAGAGTGGCATACAAGTAGTAATATAATATTGCAAAAAGAAGAAACGACAAATTATATGCAATCTCACAAGTGAAGGGCTGAGAATGGTATTATCTTTTATTTTATTTTATCTCGACGTCAATGAATGGACCACTATTGCTGTATGCTTCTCACTGGCTGTGCTGGTCTTCTTAGTAGCGAAGAAAAATGGGTTATATATTTCGTAAAAATAAATATAGGTTTGAAGTAAAATAAGTAAATGCGACAATTGACCCAAAAAAAAAAGAAAGGGAAACAAATTGTTTGGGACCAGCTTTAAAAATAGAGCACTTACCTAAAATGGGTAAATTATTTTGGTAAAGGTTGTCGGTGTGAATTTGGATACCAGTCACATTATTCCGAAAAAGAATAATTAATCGCCGTCATTAACCATTTGCGGTCTGAATAGGTGATATACTACAAGATTAATTGAATGGGAATAGAAACAAATAAGAAGCATTGTTTTACATATTCATAAAATTAAGGCATATGGTCATTAGGCCCGGCTTTGACCTAAAACCCAACAAATTAGAGCTTTAGATACCAAAGTACTCCAGCCTTCGCTATTTAAACATGATTTATAATACTTATTATGTTGTTTATTTGTTAAAAAAAGATGTTGAATAAGCACGCATTGCCAAAATACAAATTTTTAAAGCAAAAATCACTTTTTTTTTGTTTGATAAATCCTATCGGTTGATTCGGTCAGCCCCGGTAGAAACGCACCGAGGTGCTACTGAGTGGACTTCTCCCGCGAGTTCAACGGTTCAACGGACACCATGAGTTCGAGCCACTATTCTTGTCAACGGGCCATGAGATCCATGAGACACCATATGGGCCACCACACTGTCTGTTCCGAGTTTAAAATGCATTCCGACTAATGTCAGGGGTAGCCAGATCGTCTGTTACTGGCAGAGCAGGTCCTGAGTTTTTCAAGGCCACAAGCGAAAAAAAAAAATGGCCGCCTCTTGTACTGTCTCTCTCCCACTTCTGCAAATCTCGATCTAATAGCTTGCAAATAATTTTTTTTTTTTTGTTTGGGTCGAAATCCAGATTTTTTTTTCAAGGCCACAAGCAGATGCTTTGCTTGCTTCCCCTCAGGGCCGGCTCTGGTTACTGGACTACCATGTAAACTGCCTGGATTTTTAGGTCCAGACTCAGACTTCCACACACGAATGTGTTTTTGTTTCAGGGGAGATTCGAACCCAGGTTGCGCAATAAGCAAACATCCTTAAGCCTTCCTCTACCACCCGACCACAGACGTGCGGGCAAAAATCACATTTTTTTGTCAGCAATAATGACATTAACACAAACCACTAAGCTGCTACATATTCTGATTAAACAAAAATCACTTGTTTTAATCAATTTTAAATGTGCCTTCAATATATTTTTCTCTCTTTTTTTAAAAAAAAAACTTACATTCTCTACATTTATAAAATTATGTTTGTATATCTATATATATAAAGAAAGCTTTTCTCTCTTCTCATGCTGCCACCTCAGCATCCTAAAAATTTAATACACATACTAAATACATATATTAATTATAAATTTGGTTTTAACATTATGAAAAAAATTTGAAAAGGTATTATTCATATTCTAAATAAAACCAGAAAATAATAAACTTATATGAATATAGTTCTTTGAAATAATAACAGGTTTAATAAATTTGGTTATCATAATATATTTCAACTTTTATAAATATTTAATTAGGTTAAGTTGTATCGCA
>PKML01054903.1:320978-366967 GCA_002933935.1 Eutrema yunnanense
CTCTCTCTCTCTCTCTCTCTCTAAATGTTTGTTCGACGATCGACCCCATATTTCTTATATTTTTCCAAATCGGCCCATATTATCTCAAATGTTCTCATTAATCTATACATCTACGATGATTTTGATAGTAAATTAGTGATAGAAATTAAATCGTTTTTCAAATAAAGTTATATTCATTTTGTAGTCACCAACACTGGATCATCGAAGATGAATAATAGTAAATTCTGAACATTTTATTACTATTCGGTTTTAGGTAAACATAGATAAAAATACAGTGACTTATTTCGAAGTATTTTTTTTTTAAAGTTCGGAGAATTCTAAATTCACAAAACTAACTTTCATTTTATTAGTATTCGAAGTAACTTTCGGAGTATACAAAACTAACCCTATTTCGAAGTATTTATTTTATTAGTATTCAGTTGGGTTAAAAAATATACAATTTCATAAATTTTAAAATGACAAAACTTAACTTTTAAAAACCAATTAATTGAATAAATAGTCAACCAAAGAAAAAAAAAATTCAAATTGTGGATCACTCACTAAACAAATACATAAATAAACATAAAATTAAGAAAGGAAAAAAAAACTTAAGAATAAACAATCTACATTTTTTAAGCTAATAGAGACAAATCCATTAACAATCATACTAATAAAACTAAAATAATATTATACCAAATTTTTTAAAAACAAAATTGTGTTCACGTCCGCGCGTAGCGCGGATCACACACTAGTACATATATATAGTTCGGACTAGCAAACTCTAGCAAACTCTACATGTTTGTATATAGTTCGGTCTAGCAAACATAATTATGTTTGTATAAAAACTTGCATTCTCTACATGTTGGGACTAGCAAACTCTGGCGAACCTGTATAAAATTATGTTTTTTTCTAATCAACTTATATTATAATAATCAACAAACGTACGGATGATATAGATAGAAAAAGTTATATAAACAAACATAATACATAGAATAGAAAATTACAAGCAATAAAACAACGAAAATGAAATTTGCCAATCCTTATTCGATAAGTTTTACTCAATGAAAGAGTGTCCACACCTCATTTCTTCATATTCACATTCGATCGGATGCGATATTTGGTTATTATCCCATCTTTCTCATGATGTATTACATTGACACATCTCCAAGTAAGAACTAAAAATATTCTTTGAATAAAAACTCAATTTATTGATTCTTTCGATAGAAATAATACATGATATGACCAATTTTCAACGACTATACAAATGTTGCCATACAAAAAAAAAACTACGTCTTCTGCTCCAAACCCTTGTACCCTCTATGGCGGTTTCTATGGTGGTTGCTTTCATAGAAATGCCATATATAGCAGAGTAAAAATACCGATAAGAATCGAACTTAAATTCTAGATTCACCGTCCATCATCTATAAAATTATGTTTATTAGTTAAAATTTGAAGTTAAAGTAACAACATTTATCCAATTTAGTTTTTTTATATATATAGTTCGAAATGGTTGTTATAGTATTCTAGAGTCTAGACTATATATATGAGTTTCCAATTTATTAATTTTTATGAGTTTTCAATCCAAAACTATAATTGGCAATGAATGAATTTGTTATTCCCTAATACGTTCTCTCGAGATGATGACTATTCTGACAATTGATCTTGGTATATTCGAGCATAGATTAGCGTAACTAATTTTGGGTCAGACCGATTTTGATGGAGCCAATTTTTGGGTTGGATCGATTTTTGAGCATAGATGTTCACTCTCACGCTTTGCCAAAGTCGTTGAATGACAGTGTCATACTAACTGGAATCTATGGAGTAATGGCTTCAAATGCGATCGAATATCGTTTTGTCGATGATATTGGTAAGCTGGCCATAGTGGTGGTAACTTTTGTAAAATCTTCACTCATTATATTATTTTCAAAAACGATTAGAGAAAAATAAGAGTAAGAGTTTGCTAGTCCGAACATGTAGAGAATGTAAATCGGTATCACTGAATCCGATACCAACTTAAAATTATGAAAAAATCATTTATCGCATATCAAAATGCTTTAATTTAAGAGCGAGTAGAAAGATTATGAAAAGAAATCGCGAAAAAATAATTTCAGATCTATACACGGTTCAAACGGAAGAAATCTAAGTTATATATTTGTTGCTTGCAGCACCACCATATAAATGTGTTTTTTTTGTTTGTTAAATTCTGGAGTGATCACATACTCTTTGGGCCCAGACTAATCTCCCGGAGGCTTCACATCCGGATTCACGCAATTGTTTAAGAAATAGCGCGGCTAAGTGACCAAAGCGACTTGAAACCGGATGAGGGGAGTCCACATAGACATCCCTTACCACCAGCCTAAAAAGACTTGGTTTCCAGATGAATGTGTTCATTAGTTTCTTGGGGATTCCACATAGACTTGGTTTCCAGATGAAAGTGTTCCAAACTAGAAATAAATCATTGTAGAACTAATTAAAAAGGAGTTTTAGAAGTGGTATTTAGGCAAAGTGGTAAAAATATTAGCTTTTTTATAAGATATAAATGTGAATGTAAAAAGTCGTGAAAGCAATGGACATTTTCTTTTTAATACACAAGAAATTTGTACTCAAAACTCAAAAGCAATCGTGTTTGATCGTGTCCATCTACCATTTATGCAAATATACATTGGTTTATGGAGCTTACTGTTTAGGTTAATGAACGATTAGAGCCGTAATCTCGACGGATTGCTTCAGCAAATCTAAAATTCCTAACTTGCCTTGTCCTTTCTTCTTTTCTTTCGACTAACCTTAAATGGGTTACCTACTTATCTCCAAGAAATCCACGTACGCCTAAAATGACGATAATACCCCTGTTTCCACCTGAGTAGATGCCGACGTGTTCATGACCTTTCTAGTAATTTTAACCTTTATAAAGGTGAAATCCATGAATCATTACGATCATCGCTTTTCTCTTCTCTGCGCAACGTTCCCGGAATGCACAAATCGGTTGAGTTTTGGAGAAATCGGAGCTTCGATTCATGCATTATGATGGATTTCTGTTGAACGTTTTCGAAAATTTGTGAAGAATCTTCGTTATCGCGTTTCGTTTCAGCGAGAATCGGAATCCCTGAATCGTGTTTACGTTTTCGAGATTCGGCGAGGAGTGAATTCGATTTTGATTGTTTTTTCCGATTTGTTGGAAGATCACGGATGGCGGCGGGTGCAGTGGTGACCGCCACGGGAGCAGTGGTGGTTCTGTACTTACTGAGCCGGCGGATCGTATGGGCGAGAGATGGGGAAGATGATTCAGGAGGTGAGTTGGCTAAGTCGGGGAGATCCGGAAGGAGGAGGATCGTGAGGAGGCCGGCTCAGGCTCCGGCGACTTGGCTTGAGACTATTTCAACTTTGTCGGAGACGTTACGGTTTACGTATTCAGAGACTCTGGGCAAGTGGCCCATCGCCGATCTGGCTTTTGGTATTAACTATTTGATGCGTAGGCAGGTTTGCAGATTTTGATCTCATTCTTAATCTTCTCCTTCTGGGTTTTTGGTTTTAAGGCTTGGATTTTTTAAATAGGATGCATAATTAAGCAAGCTTGTTTGATCTTTTTTTATATATGTAATCATGGGCTTAGTTCAAAGAGTTGTTTTTTTTTTTAACTAAGACATATTTGGTGGTGGCTATTCTGAGGAGTCCTATATCGTTTTACTTTCATGATAAGCCATATTTGAGCTCTGTTCATAATTGTGTGGACTTTGTCTTCCGTTTAATTTCCCGTTTTGTTTATTTTAGTGTATGATGGTTGGTTGATTATCCTGCATGCGGAAAGGTTTTCAAGTGACTAGTGATGCGAAACTGTGTGTGTTTTGCTGTTTCAATGCATAGTGCATTTCTTTCAGTTACGTTGGTGAAAAAATTAGTAGCAAGTGACATTGATTGCTTGCATTTCTTTTCCAGGGGAACTTTCCAGCTGCTAGTGTGTATGCTGGAAGTAATTGTATAGAGTTGAAAGGACCACAGATTATCATTGAGTTGACGGAATTACTGAGATATTTGACACTCTGTATGCTTTTCTCCAAGAAGCCATTTCCTGTGTTTCTGGAGACTGCCGGTTATACTCATGAAGATGTCCTTCTTCAGAAGCCTAAAGCTGGGGTAGGTCATGTCAATGTGATTTTTTTTGTCCGTGCTATTACTCGTGATTAGGTTATTTAGAGTAACTACATACTGTCATTTCCAGAATACTGAAGCACTATAATTTCATGCTTTTTTGGATAACTTCACTTAGGAATATGTGTTTTGGGAGGCTAACAAGAGTTTATATAACATAGATATTTTAATAACAATATATCTCCCCCGTGATGATTGATCTTCAGTCTTGTATTAAACTTTGGACCTATCTTGTTACAAAGAGTTTTATTAGTTGAATTGTCTTTTTGATATAATGACTATCATGCTGGTCAAAATGGAAACTAAATTCAAAGAGGGAAGATTGGGTGGAGATTAGTGCCAATTGTTTTGCCTGGTGGAATTGCTGTTTAGTTTATTTCCAGAACCGTGATCAATTGTTTCTGGGGATCCTGCAGATTTTGCAGCCTGCCTTCACGATCATACGCGATACCAATTCAAAATGTTTCCTGTTATTGATCCGCGGCACTCATAGCATTAAAGATACATTAACAGCAGCAACTGGTGCAGTGGTTCCTTTCCATCATTCAGTTTTCCATGATGGTGGACTAAGCAACTTAGTTTTAGGTTATGCACATTGCGGAATGGTTGCTGCAGCTCGATGGATTGCTAAACTTAGTGTTCCTTGCCTCATCAAGGCCCTTGATGAAAATCCTAGTTACAAGGTTCAGGTAATGCTCTCTATTTAGCGATATTTTCTGGATTCACAGATTACTATTGCGTTCTATAGATTAAAAAACCAATAGGTGTAGACGACCTGGAAAAATGTATGCTGTTCATTGTCACACTAAGTAAACTGCAGATGTTAAAATGCACATCCTCACGTACAAATCTCAATTCCTGTAAACATACTTGTTAGAGAGATAACTGATACTTTTCAAATGATACGCATTTTGGGTTGAGTATTTTACTGTTGAAGAAGGAAGTCCTTTATCTACTGCATCGTTTTTAAGGATTATATATTCTTTCAGATTGTGGGTCATTCTCTTGGGGGTGGGACAGCTGCACTTTTAACCTATATTCTTCGGGAGCAAAAAGAGTTTGCCTCGGCTACTTGCTTCACATTTGCACCAGGTACACCCAATGTAGGATTAATGGTGGTATATTCTTGTCTTTTCTTATATGTGCTCCTCTCCTTTCATTCTAATGCCGAAACTCTTTATATATCAATTATACTGGAGTTGCAAATCGTATGCTTTGCTCTGAAATTTTATTGAACAATTCGCAGCTGCTTGTATGACTTGGGATTTAGCAGAATCAGGCAAGCACTTCATTTCTACTATTATCAATGGATCTGATCTTGTCCCAACATTCTCTGCTGTTTCAGTTGATGACCTTCGTTCTGAGGTACGAGCCATGCTTTGCCTTTATGTGATGTTAATATCACAGGTTTCATCCCAGTACACCATCAGAATAAGTGGTCCTGATTCTATAATGGTACAATATATTACTAAGCCTCGGTATATTAAATAGTGGATACAAGCCTGCGTGTTGAATTGGATACTGCCGTAGAAAGATATTTAAAGAGATATCATCTTGCCTCTGCTAATGATTCATAGTCTTTCTAGTCACCTTAGATATTCACTTTTCGCTAGTTGACAAAAGTTTTTTCTCACAAGTGCGTCAATGGAAAATTGAAACTTGAAAGTACGGTCTTAACTCTTAAGTCATGATTTCTATGTATTCTTCCCATCCATGGTTATCCAATTTGTATCCACTTTTGCAAGCCCTGATTCGATTTTCCTCGTAAAGTATTCATACAAATGAGATCCCTTTTATTCAATTGTTGGCAGGTAACCTCGTCCTCCTGGTCAAATGACTTGCGTGATCAGGTTGAGCACACCAGGGTCCTTAGTGTTGTTTATCGGTCTGCAACTGCTATAGGATCTCGGTTGCCCTCTATAGCCAGTGCAAAAGCAAAAGTGGCTGGTGCTGGGGCGATTCTGCGGCCTGTCTCAAGCGGCACTCAGGTATAATCTGTGGTTCACAATACCAAAATCAAGTGAAAGGTTGCAGAGTTAATAAGTGTTTATGGAACAACTAAATATATAGCTTCGTGGACAGGAGGTTCTTTTGCCTGATTATGATTAATGTTGGAACGTTTGTTCAGGTCATGCTGAAGCGTGCACAGGACGTAGCGCAAGCCGTTGTGCAGACTCGTTCAACTCTCTCTTCATGGTCATGCATAGGGCCACGCCGCCGAGCAATTAGCTCTCAACTTAACTCTAAAGTCACAGACTTGCCAGAAGCTTCTGCTATTATGCCCGAAAGAAAGAGCACAGAAGCTCTACTGGCTGAAACCGTAGTGATAGACCGAAAGGGCCACAAGAGAGCAGAGCATTGTTCATCAAGCAGCAGCGAATCTGATTGCGATGAACCAGAAGAAGAAGAAGAAGAGCAGTTGATCTCAATCGAGCAAGTCATCACTGAAACATCCTCAATGGAAGAAGACGTGACAGAAGGTGAGCTATGGGACGAACTGGACAAAGAGCTGACTCGACAGGAGAACGAAAGAGACAGCGAAGCCATTGAAGAAGAAGCAGCGGCAGCAAAGGAGATAACGGAGGAAGAGACTGTTATTACCGGTGGAGGCGACTCCTCGACGGGACAGAACCAGAGTCTGGTTTCAGCATCGTCAACAGACTTTATAGAGAGCCAGCGGTTCTACCCGCCGGGTAAGATAATGCACATAGTGTCGGTGAGTGAAAGCGAGTCTGAAACAGAGCGTGACGAGGTAATGGTGGTGGGGACGACGATGGAGCGTGTGAAATTATATGAGACGCCAAGAGAACTGTACAGAAAGATGAGGCTATCGAGAAGAATGATTAATGATCATTATATGCCAATGTATAAAAAGATGATGGAACTCTTGATTACTGAGCTCGAGTGTGATCCACACTCTTCATGAGCTATATAACTCTTCATCATCAACTAACTGTACATTATAAATATATTTATTATACACAGAGTTTACATGCTAATTTTAGTCCAATTGTTTTGGAAAATCAGTTTTGGTTAAGTTTGATTGTGTTAATTCGGTCAACTCATTTTCTATTGGTTTGTGGGTAGAACCGAGGCTTCCAAAAATTATAACCCGATTGAGATCTTCGGTGAAGTCTGGTCCAGTTTAAACCGGTTAACTCATCTTCCATTGGTTTGTGGGTAGAACCTCGACATTCATCGAGGCTTCCAAAAATTGACGGGCAGGCCCAACCAAAGTAAGGTCAGGCCCACTCGCCTTTAAGATTTATGTCCGTCAAATTTGGTGGCACGATCCGCCGTCTCTATACGATCATTGACGAATCATCCTTTTCCTCTGACAGAAACGGGTTACTTCAATTCTCGTAACTCGTTGCCATTTTATAGCCCACAGAGATATCAATCCTTTCCCAAAACTACCGATGTGGGATAAAATATAGTACCTATTAATTTTATTAAAAAATTAATTTAACCTTTGTTTTTTAGATTGTATTCTTGTGGATCTTTGATATCTTTCTCATTTTTAAAGGTTTAGTTTTTTCAATGATGTATTTTAGTTTTCCGGAAATCGAGCTGTCTCTCGAAAATCAGGCTTTGTTTCCCGGATATCGGACTTTTGTTATCGGATGACAAAAAAAGAAGAAGAATAAAGTGAAGTAGTCATCTTCTTCATTTTTATTTGGCTTTTTTTTTTTTTTTGATCAACCGCCATATCTGGACTTGAGAGCCTCAGGTGGTTCTTCTTCCATGATTCCAGAACCTGTGCTGCTTAAATACTCTCTGATGGTTGTTCTTCGATCTCCCAAGAATGTATGATCCAGAAAGTTATCGTAAGCTTCATCTCCCAGATTCTTAGCTGCCAGCACACTGCAACACAAAAACAAAATCCACAGTTTGAAGTTTGGTTTCAGCACCTCCAAATATGCCAATCTTTGCAAGGTAAGTTACACATCCAACCACCAATATTCATTCGAAGCTAATTCAAGAAACCAAGTTATAGTGCAAGATTATTAGTTTGTTATCTCATTCATTTTGAAACAAGTCTGAAAATTTGGGAGTGAGAGAAAGGAGACGGTACCAGTGTCTTAGATAGAGACGACAAGGCAAGATGTCGTCCCGCCATATCTTCTCGATGTTGAATCTTCCATAATGTTGAAAGTAAATCTCTTTGTTTCCTGCAGAAAAAAAGTTAAAATCAATCATATAACAACAGCTTGAACTTTTGAGACATTTAGATGGACTGAGAAGGGACTAACCTTTGCATCTAATCCGGAAAAACTCCTCATCACTGTATCGAGCACAAAGTACCTGTTCTCATGCCTCAAAAACTTAGACTTTACCAAGAGTACCAAACAGAAAAAAATGTAGCTGAGAAGAACAAATCTGTTTTAAAAACTATGGACGAACCGCAGAATTGGTGAAAGGTTTGCCTTCCATTGTTTCAGGAACAACCTAATGTGTGAGGAGGAAGAAATCAGAAGAATAATGCATAACTTTGACTGAGTATCTTAGGAAGCGGAGCTAGTGACTCACAGCAAGAAACCGGAACTCAAGCTCCCTTTGTATAAACGCCGGAATCTGTATATCGAAATCGTCGAGAGTATATATATACTTGTGTCACAGGATTGAAGTAAATGGAAGAAGTTTTCAAGTTATCTATGTACCTCTCTTCTTTTTATCTCGAAGACACTCACTACAAGGCTCTCTCCTTGACATGGCTCTACACTCAAGCTTGAGATCTCCTGTTTTCATCAACATTCATAATTGTTTTCTCCTATTCAGACAAAACTATATAATACGGACAAGGAAGAAGTGTTTCCGAGAAGAGTCTTTATGTATCTACTCCAAATCAATATCCATAAAATTGAAAGCTTTTCATTCACAGAAAATTCAGTTTCCATGCTTTTTCAGAATGAGCAAAGTCGAAGAGAGACCTTGGTTTCAGGATTCGCGATCCCGCGCTCGAAGAAGATCGGAGCAGAGTGGGCGAATACTCGCCGGAATCCTTCCAGTTTCGCGATTCTGAAATCCTCCAAATCTGGGAAAGTACTCCTCGCGCTTCTCTCTGAGAAGAAAAGTAATCAATCAACCCCGATGACACCATGATCAAACAAATCATACACAAAGAAGCTTGAAATGTAGTCACCGGAGAGAAGAGAACCGAAGCCGGTGATCGAGATCCGATTATCCGATGAGAGAAGCTTTTCGAAATCAGATTCATCAACCAATTCCATCACCTGCGGCAAATCGGAGCTGCGGATGTCACGGGACATGGCTTTAATTGATCGCCGGAGATCTTGTTTTCTGGAAAGAGACAAAGAGGCGCGTGATTTGCACGCAGTCAAGGGAAGCGCGTAGAAGAATGGTAACGATGCGAGTGTGAGTGAGAGAGCAGTCATGGGAGAAGAAGAAGAAATGTTGATTATATAAATACGAATATTTAAGTCCACTAAACTATGATTATATAATATTTAAGTTTTAATTACAAACTTATCATTTTGCAGAGAGGAATGTACATAGGAGTCATTCTTTAAACCCGTAAAGATCATTCTCTTCATCTCGAGAAGCAAGCTTTCTCCTTCAGTATACTGATACATTGTAATCCACGTCAAAGTCCCACCATAAGCATCTCCTCCTCCTTCAGTATTCTCTACATCATATCACCACACTTCTTTCTAGATCTGATAATCTGATCAATGGTAATGTTGTTATCTATCGTCTTCTTCCTTCTCAGCTAACTCCATTAGAAGCAACATTAGGATCTCAAGGGTTGTGTCCATATCGAGCAAACGAAAGAAACTCATCATCGTCTTCAAAGACTGTCATCATCAATCCTCACCCTCCTAGCTTCTTCAATGTAAAACCGAGGTGGGTTCCAATTCGTATAGGGACGCCAATCAAAATCATCAAAGAAGAACACAGTCCTACGTTCTCAAATCTCTGTTTGAGTTGAGCAATTCTAGGTTTACCCTTTGGTATCACTTTAGCTTCTGGTCTTATGCTCTTGAATCTCTCCCATATCCACACTTGGACCAACTTAAACAGCGATTTGAGATTTGACATTTTGAGTAGAGGCCAAAACCTAAAGAAATGGTTTTTCCTTGTTTTGAAGATGTGATTGTTGGTTTAGGTTGAATCAGATTGAGAATATAGAGCAAGTTTTATGTGTGGTACAAGTTTTAATGATAATAGAGTTTCAGACAAACAGATAAAGAGACTTTGAATACCGAGAAACCAGAACAGATATCATCAATCCAGTAGGCAATTGTCTTAAAGCAACAGCAAAATTCCATTCAAAAGCATAATCCAGTCAAAAGAGAAGACATAATCCTGGGGCATCAACGAAGTCTCCTAGCTTCTCTCTCGGACTCGAGCAAAGTGAGGATGTCGCCTTCTCTCACGGGTCCTTTAACATTGCGCATTATAAAACGATCAGAGTCTGTGAACTTCACTCGAACCTGCGTCACCTGACCCCTCGATCCCGTACGACCCATCACTTTGACCACCACTGCGTGCTTGATCTGAGAATCCATTCTGATTTACTAAACAAACCATCAAAATTCAGCAGTAATCAGTACATAGACTCAACTTAACAGGAAATCACACAAATCTGACAAGTATTCTCATTTTGACTAAGATATCAAAACTTAGCACGAGACTAGTGATTACGAACTGAGATTAAGAAGCTTGGTTTCTCATCTAGGGATTTCTATTGATAGATTCGAGAGAAAACAGACATCGCGATTTAGCAGACAAATCTACAAGAGAATGCAAGCAATTCCAGATTGTAAACGATGATGAAACCTGTAGATGAGAGCTTTAGCGGCGAGGCAAGAACCCTAATTTCCAGAGGAAGAGAGAAGCGAGAAAGAGGGATATCTTGGGGGGCTTTTATAGGGGTGCTTAATTTTGTTACTCGACTCGGTTTGGTTTTCAATAACCGAATCGGTTCGTTATTTTTTTCCCAGTCGGTCCAAATCTGGGAAAGTCCTCCTATAAATCTCGACTCGGTTTGGTTTTCGATTACAAACTTGTACTTAACCGGCGCTATAAATTAGATATTTTTTTTTTAAGATATTGTTTTGTAATTTAATTCAATAAGAAACTAATACTTAATCGACGGGGTAATTTTTTATAAGAAATTGTTTTCTAATTTAAGAAAAATTAATTTTATTTGAATTTTATAATATGTTAACTAATGAATATAGATAGAGTTGTCAAACGGAATAATTTGTCTATTTAACCCATTTTGTAGTGGAATAAAATATTATTCGGGCTAACCCATAAAACTTATAATCTTGAAAACATAACTCTGTCTCTATTATGTACCATTTAATGACTCTAATTTTGTGTTTAGTTCACGAACTCTTAAAAAAATCAATTTTCTTGTGTATAACTTTTTATAAAATTAGTAAAATATTTTTCAACTTTTATTTTGATATAAATTCAAATAAAATATAATAAACTATAGTGAAAAATATATCAAGATTTTGAATATATTTTTTTCTCGATACATGTCTCCGGTTTGATTTACTGAGTCGGTATAGGTACTTAGGCTGTTGACAAAAAAAAATATATTTTTTTCTTTGTTGATTATTATTTTAAAATATATAGTAGATAACATCTTTAAAATAAAATAAATATTTTCCTTATTCTTATCATTAATTGTAAAATATAATTATATCTTTTCTTATTTTAATTATTTATTATTATTTGTAATGGCATTTCATTTATAATTTACAAAATAAAATTAATTTTAAAAAATGTCTTCTTAAATAATATTATAGAGATGTGAAGTGTGTAGAGAAAACATAAATACGAATATAATATTTCTGTTAGATAATATTTAAGTCTGAAATACAAAATTATAATTTGGCAGAATGTACAAAATACAAAAGCTTCGTAGCTGCAAAAGCGAATGATGATATATAGCCTAAGCAGAAACTGGAGTTTTGGTGTGGTTTTTGCTCATCTTCCTCTTTGCCAAATTGTTCTCCACCTTCAACATACGTGCTTCCAGCTTCAATGCTAGCTCCTCTATTGCAAGTTTTCTCTGCTTCAATCTCTCATCATCGATACCATAATCTTCTTCTTCCTTCTCAGCTGCTCCATTACAAGGATCTGAAGAGTTGTTTTTATCATTGTTTTCTCTCATTTGCTCTATTTCTGGCGTTGCTACAGTTTCAGCTCCGTAAGTAAGCTTTTGAGCAAGGCCTGAAACATTGTAATCCACCTCAAGTCCACCATAAGCATCTCCTCCTCCATCAGTATTCTCTACAACATCACCACACTTCTTTCCAGATTTGATTCTCTGAGCACTGGTGATGTTATCATCTTGTGACTGACAACAATCCATAGTCCTTTTATCATCCTCACGAGCTCGCTTGTGTCTCTTGTATGTCAAAACCACAGCTTTCTTCTTTCCATCTCCCAGATTTTGATGGACTTGGCTCAATGGCAGTACCATGTTATTTTTGTCCCCTTCAATTTCTTCTTCTTCTTCTTCAACCTAATACACAATACCATCTTCAATGTGAGAAACATTAATGGCTTTTACAAATTTGGAAAATTCAAAATGGAACAACAATTGGCAGAAACGATACACAGTTTTTAGAAAACATGTTGTGACTACAATTAATAAACCTTATCACCAATATCTTCTGTTGTCTCTCTTGCTAGTTTCTGCTTCTTATTACTGGTGATATTGCCTATTGTTGTGTCCTCCAAAAGAAACAATGGTTTATATAATTAAAGAGGTATAAATTTGTATATAAAGATTAAGAAACAACCAAATGTAAAAACTTATTTTCTAAAACTGATGCATACCTTATTGCTTGTGTCCCCTCCATCATTGTTTCTTTCTTCCTTGTCCTCTTCCTCTTCTATTGTCTCTCTTGTGCGTTTCTTCTTCTTAATACTGTCTATAGTTGTGTCCTCCTCCACAACCTGATTTACAAAATAAACATAAAAGACATGTCGCAGATTCAATTACGAGACAATATATCATCTTCAATATTAAACACATAATCAGCAGCTATTTATAGAACCTAACATAACTGATGAATAAGAAAAACTTACCTCTTTGTCTTGTGTGTGTTTTCCTTGTTCTCCATTTTCTTGAATCCACACAACTTTTTCTAAGCTTTGAACCTTTTTTTGCAGAAGGGTGGCAAGTTTGGTCAGCTTGTCCAGCTTCTCACTATACTCATCAGATTCGAGAGGACAAAATGGATTCTCTATCTCTCTTGAAGCAACAAGAACATCAATGTATCCCTTTACCCAATCACTTGTCTTTATCCTATATCCTTTCTCAACCAGACCAATCACTTTTCGGAATTCCACGTCAACAGCTTCCTCCTCCACCAAGTTGTTGTACAGTTTGGGATCTCCAATGATACATTTTACCTCAACCTAATAATTGGATCACAAAATGTAAAACGATTTGCATAGACATAAAACAATTAAATAGAACAGAGTTTTTTTAACCTTATCAAGTTGTGCAATACTTGCAACTTCTACCAACTTTGGTGTCCAAGTGTGTGTCCACTTTAAACACAACGGACCATCTGTTGTTGACACGGGTGCTCTTTTCCCAAATACTATTCCTAGTTGATGCACCGAAGACAATGCCCAAAGTTGAATGGCTAAGGGAAATCCAGACAGCTCATATTGTTCCCTTGACAAATGACCAGCAGTCAGCTTCTTAACACCATCCACCAATGTATCGTACGCACATTTCCCCCAATGGTAACTGCAGTATTCATCGAAATCACTAGCTCGCAGCAAACGCTCTTTCGGGATTCGTTTACTTGCATATTGAGCTAGCAATATACCCTCAACAAGTATCGTAGCACCTATGCGAACTTTCTCATCAGAACTCATAGTGCTTTCACCGTTTTTCAGAATAGAAATCAGCTCTTTCAATTGCACACCACCACCTTTCATCCATGAATATTTTATTTTCTTTCTATTTCCGGTCGAGCTTGGCTTTGCTACAACACGAGTACATGGTAGTCCGGTTGTAAGGAAAAACTCTCTTAAAGAAAACCGCATTGGTTGTTCTCCGAATGTAAACCACAACTCTTGCTTTGTTGTGAGTATCCTTCTTTGAAGAAGGTGATGAACCAACTTTCCCGAGAAATTAATATTTTCTTCTTGTCCTAGCTTTATTATAGGACTCAGAAATGAATTTTCTAATGTTTTGAAATCTTCTTGTCCTAGCAGATCCTTGACCTTTCTCACCAACTTTAAATTTGAACACTTGTTGACTCTTTCTAACCCAATTGGTTCAGTGCCAGGCTTGAAAATTCTTTTGGGCAAAGCAAGTTTCTGACTAGTATTCATCTCTACACCTGCAAAGAAAATAAATCAATACAAAATTATTACTTTGATACAATCCAACAACATTTACGATAATCAAATGCCAAAACAATAAAAAAGGAAGAAAAGCTATCTCTCCGTGACCGACGACGAACACAGCACATGCACACCCACCACTCAAGAGTAAGAACTCACCGGAGATAGTAGACTTGACGGAGACGGTCACTGACAGAGAAAGGAAACTCAGAAGATTTGCTGGAACCTGGAAGCGGAGAAGCCGAAGTCGGTAAAAAAAGAAAGATATGTGGCTGTAAAAAATTGAAAGTATTTTTGAATTATATTAAGGGAAAAAAACTAGAATGACACTTATAAATTGGCTAAAGACTAGAATGACACATAATAACTAAGAAGGAAAAAGTCTGTTTTTGGCCCATTTTACCCTTATTTTCGCTTGTTAGGAATAACGTAATTACGAAACTGCTATTACGAAATTATTTCCACGTAAGCAAAAGTTTTAGTTATTTACAAAAATGCCACCGCGTTTTTCAGATTAAGTCTGCACAGACTTGTTATGCAGATTTATTTTTCAATGTTGCAGACTTATTAAGTCTGCAAACATCTGCATACTTGTTATGCAGACTTGTTATGCAGACTTGTTTTGCAGACTTGTTATGCATACTTATTTTCAATGTTGCAGACTTATTAAGTCTGCGCACATCTGCAGGCTTATTATGCGTGTTGCAAACTTTTCGACGCAGACTTAATGTGCTTTGTTGCAGAGACTTGTTTTGATTGCAGACTTATTACGCAGATTTGTTCCATATGTCGCAGACTTATGTTCATTTGCAGACTTGTTATGCAGACTTATAACAAATTTGCAACTGTTTGTTGCAGACTTAAATGCTTTGTTGCAGACTTTTGGAAAATCTGCGACAAGAAGACAAGTCTGCGACACATGAAATGTCTTACTGAAATAACATCGCTTGTCGCAGATTTATTTACAAAATTGCTTAACGTCGCAGACTTATTTGTAAATTGCTTACGTGGCATTAAAAACTGCAGACTTGTTTTCTGACTAGAATAACACTTTGTTTGTCGCAGACTTGTTATGTTATGCAGACTTATTGAATGCGTTGCAGACTTATTCAATGTGTTTTGTTGCAGACTTATCCAATGTGTTGCAAACTTATTCAATGTGTTGCAGACTTATTCAATGTGTTGCAGACTTAATATGTCCCTTATAAGTAACTTATTTACGAAAAATGCCACTGCACCATTAGGGTATGTACGGCGGCCGATCTCGTTCTCCATTGTCATCTCCGCCATTATCAAATTCCGCCGATCTCGCTGTCTATCGTCGTTCTCGCTGTCTATCGTCGCTGAATGTGTTGCAGACTTATTCTCCATTGATATCGTTCTCCATCGTCGCCGCCAATGCTGCAAATTATATTGGTTTGGGGTAATTGGAGTTTTGAGAAGAGTAGATGGATTTTTGTTGTCGATAGTAGGAGAGGTTCTCGAGTTCTTGGAACCAATGCTGCAACTTCGTTCGACGAATTCATTCAAATGGTGTACGAGGATTATGGAGTTGATAAGACTAAGTACGAAGTTGAATTGAGCTACATGTTTCCGAAGAAGATATTGGTCAAGTTACCAGTAGACACTCCTCCTGTCTTTGTTGGTAATACGAGACAATTGCAAGGTTTCTTTGAACAATTCAAATCAGATACGATGCGGCTATGTGTATCAGATAAGGAGGTATCATTGGAGTTAAAAGACGCTCAAAAGCTGCACGATGGTGAAGATAATCGTGGAAAAGGTAGACCATCGCTGAAGCGAGCAAAAATAGAAGTTGAATTTGTTGGTAATGCAAAAGAAGAAGGGGATGCTAGTTCTGGTGATGAGGATGAGGACGAGAAGGACCAATACAGGTTTGATTGTTGCGACGATCCGGACGGTGCTAGTTCTGGTGATGAGGATTACTGTCTATATGGAAAGCTTCGTGAGGAGGAAGAGAAGGAAGAGAAAGCAAGCGTGCCACACAAAAAAAGGGCAGAAAGGAATGATTACAAAGTTCATGAAGAATACCAGAAAATGGAAATGACTTCGTTGGATATATCGGTAGGACAAAGGTATGATAACAAAGACGCATTGGAGATGAGGTTGAAGATTCTTTCTGTTGCGCAGAAGTTTGATTTCAAGGTTGATTATTCAACGCCAACCTTATTAATTGTTCGATGTTGGATAGAAGGATGCACATGGAGAGTCCGAGCTACTACAGTTGGAGATTCTCCATGTTTCTTTATAAAAGTATATGTTAAAGAACATACATGTTCTGTGACAGACCGTGGAGCCCGTTCTCGCCAAGCTACACACGAGATTTTGGGACAATTGTACAAGGATTTTGTGGGTGGCATCGGTTCAAAAGTGTTACCTAGTCATGTTGCAGATGCTCTGAACAAACGATATGGTATTAAGGTATGGCTGCAGACTTGTTTTGTTTTGTTGCAGACTTGTTTTGTTTAGTTGTTGCAGACTTGTTTTGTTTAGTTGCAGACTTGTTTTGTTTATTGCAGATTTGTTTTGTTTATTGCAGACTTGTTTTGTTTTGTTGCAGACTTGTTTTGTTTATTGCAGATTTGTTTTGTTTTTTGTTGCAGATTTGTTTTGTTTAGTTGCAGACTTGTTTTGTTTTGTTGCAGACTTGTTTTGTTTATTACAGATTTGTTTTGTTTATTGCAGACTTGTTTTGTTTATTGCAGATTTGTTTTGTTTTGTTGCAGACTTGTTTTATTTTGGTCAGTTGTCGCAGACTTGTTTTGTTTATCACAGACTTATTGTTTTATGAATGTGACATGACAGATGGAATACTGGAAAGCTTATCGAGCCTTAAAGCATGCACGACTCTTGGCAATGGGTTCACCGGAGAGTGGATATGAGCAAATACCTTCGTACTTATACTTGATACGAAGAGCTAATCCTGGTACTTATACGTGTCTTGAAGTCGATGCAGAAGATCGATTCAAGTATTTGTTCATCTCATTTGGTGCAAGCATAAACGGCTTTCAGTACATGCGCAAAGTTGTTGTTGTTGATGGGACATATCTCCGAGGGAAATATAAAGGAACACTCCTTCTCGCAACATGTCAGGATGGGAACTTTAATATTTTCCCAATAGCATTTGCCGTAGTTGACACGGAGAATGATGCATCATGGGAATGGTTCTTTACACAGCTTAGTTGTGTGATTCCAGATGATTTTAGTCTCTCCATCATTTCTGACAGGCATAGATCGATATCGAAGGCCATTAAAAAGGTGTATCCATTGGCGAGTCGTGGCATATGTACATATCATATGTACAAGAACATAATAACAAGGTTTAAAGGACGTGAAGCATTTCGGTTGGTAAAAAAAGCAGCAAACGCATATAAGATAGCGGATTTCAATGCTTTATTCAATGCGATCGAAGACATCAATCCTGCACTTCACTCTTATCTGCAGAAGGCTGATGTGAAGGTGTGGAGTCGTGCTCATTTTCCCGGACACAGGTACAACATATTAACTTCCAACATAGCGGAGTCAATAAATAGAGTGCTCTCGGATGCTAGGAACCTACCCATTTCTAAGCTCTTAGACGCCATACGGTCCATGTTAACAAGATGGTTCTCAAAGCGGAGGCTTCAAGCAGGCCTAATGACTACAACACTCACACGTGCTGCGGAGAAATTAATAGAGGTAACAAGTCTAATAAGTCTGCAACATATCTAATAAGTCTGCAACATGTCTAATAAGTCTGCAACAAGTCTAATAAGTCTGCAACAAGTCTAATAAGTCTGCAACATATCTAATAAGTCTGCAACAAGTCTAATAAGTCTGCAACAAGTCTAATACGTATGCAACAAGTCTAATAAGTCTGCAACAAGTCTAATAAGTCTGCAACAAGTCTAATAAGTCTGCAACAAGTCTAATAAGTCTGCAACATATCTAATCTGCAACATATCTAATAAGTCTGCAACATATCTAATAAGTCTGCAACATATCTAATAAGTCTGCAACAAGTCATGTTTTAAGTCTTCACTAATTTTATTAACATTTTGGCAGCCACGTGTTAATGATTCGAGGCTGTTGACCGTGCAAGAAATAGATGCGGATCAAGTGCAAGTCAGTAATGGGATGCATGTATATGTTGTTAATGTACGGGAACGTAAATGCACATGTCGTAGGTTTGACTTGGATAAGTTGCCTTGTGCTCACGCAATTGCTGGTGGAGAAGCTAAGAGAATGTCCCCTGTTGGTCTGACTTCTCCGTACTACTATAAGAACTACCTCAGTAATGCTTACGCAATGTGCATTATGCCAAGTGATGTAGCTCAACCAATTCCTGAACATGTCGCTGCGAAATTGTGTTTACCTCCTGAAGTTCGACAACCACCCGGAAGGCCAAAGAACTTTAGATACAAATCTGCGTTGGAGAAAGCAATGGAGAAGAAAATCCCGAGGAAGCAACACATTTGCTCCAATTGCAAACAAAGTGGACATAATGTGCGTACATGTGCCATGTGATTCTTCACTTTTTATTATGGTTTAAAGACTCGTGTGGTTCTGCAGACTTGTATTTGTATTTGTATGATGACTTTTTTTTAATTTTACAGTACCTAATAAACATAGTTAACTATAAGTCTGCAACATATGAAACAAGTCTGCAACAAGGTTATAATAAGTCTGCAACATATGAAACAAGTCTGCAAGAAGGTTATAATAAGTCTGCAACATATGAAACAAGTCTGCAACAAGGTTATAATAAGTCTGCAACATAACATAGGAAACAAGTCTGCAACACTGTCAATATAAGTCTGCAACATATGAAACAAGTCTGCAACAAGGTTATAATAAGTCTGCAACAAAGTTATAATAAGTCTGCAACATAGGAAACAAATCAGATGAACGGTTCTTGGTAATAAATGAACCAATTTGTGAAAAACGTAATCTTAGCAAATCACTAACGAACTACCTAGATTTTCGATCACCAAATCTTACTGTAAATAAAAAATCTAATCATATCTAAACTAAATATTTAGTTAATCTATGATTTCCATAGATTGTAATCGAACCAAATCGTAGGGAAATCATTTACGAACTACTTAGATTTTTATCACTAAATCTAGATGTAAAATCAAACATCAAATCAAATCTAAACTAAATATTTCGTCTGTTTAATGATTGTCTTTTTTAAAAAAATGTTTCTCATAATTACCTAAAGAAATTATTACCATATATTTTTACTTTGATTATTTATTAACTTCTTTTAACGCAATCTAGCTTGCGTAAGATTTGGTGATCCTTTCAACTTCTTCATTGGCTTGCGTTTACTATATTTCGTTCATAGCTTCTTCTCTCTAACATTTTAAACCGTTCGTCTTTCATATCTTTCTCTTTCTCTTTTTCTAAACCAGACACTTTGTTGAGAAGATTATGGCAAACGAAACTGTCCATATGATCTCAGAAATCAATAGGCGCAAGAAAGATTGGAACCTAAGAGTGAAGATCTTGCGTGTTTGGACTAAAGAGTTTGTTTTGTCTGCCCCAACCATGCATCTTATTTTGTGTGATGAAGAGGTAATATCTCAACACTTCTTATATATTGATGATTCTAATTAGTATAGGAATTCGGTTTCGTTTCTAAAGTGTTTGTTATTAGAGAAATCTTCTTTATTCTGAAATACATATCAAACTCCATTTGTTTTTAGGGAAACAGAATTTCAGCAAATCTTTCCGGTGAAGCCTTAAATGTTTATGCATGGCTTAAGCATTTCAAACGTTATTGGTTCTCCCTTAAAGATTTTAGCGTTTCATTTGGTTTTATTCTTGGCTAAACCACTCGCCACTCTTATGAGATCGACTTCAACTCAAACACAGAAATGAGACTACTCGCTGACTTTCCAAACCACCATCATTTCTTGGTTTTCACTCCAATCGTTGATATCCTAAGTCAAACTGTCTCAGAACGTTACCCTATAGGTAAAACAGAGTATATCTTTTTAGATCATACTATTTTTGAGTTTTTATTTTTTTGAATTTTGTGTTCTTTATAGATGTTCTAGGAGTGATTACTTGGGTTGGAAAGATTAACTGGAAATGGTGGAATCAACTTTCTTATGAGAAGCCTAGGATGAGGGCAATGGTTCAATTTACGATTAGAAACCAAGAGTAAGTGGCTTTTTGTGATCATCAAAATGAGATATGTTACATATTTTAGATACGTTTTGAAATTGTTTCCAATCGTTCATGTTTAAAGGATTGGAATGTTTAGCTTACGGAAAGTTGGCTGAGGAATTGTCAAGACGATTTTGTCGTGAGCATGAATGGCACATATTTGGAATCCTAAGGTGTTTCCGTGTCTCCACATTAGTCCGTAAGTTAGACAGAATAGAGTTTAACAACCAATTTTTTTGTTAAATCATCATTCATGGCTAACAATGTACTAACAACCTATTTTGTTTTTTAAAGATCATTCATGGCTTACAGCAGAAGAAGGGCTCTCAGATATAGAGTTTGAAGATTACACATTTCATGAACTCTACCAATTTCTGAAAAGGTAATATCGTTTTTAATATATGTTAGTATAAAATATGAGTTCAAAATAGTATTTCCTGATTACTAATTTTCATCAATCACTATTGTCAGGTACCCATTTCCTCTACCACAGAGTTACAACAATGATCACAAGCAAGGCTTTACTCCTTTCTAAGACTCAACCCATGATTCATTGTTGTTTTGTTTATGTTATTAGGATATTTTGGTTAAGGATGTAGTTGGTATAAATGTTATTACCAACTTATTTTATAACTTGAACTTTTTAATCATGTTTTATAAGACCTTTCTGTAAACCTTATGTTAAGACCTTTATGCAATGTTTAAATCACCATCCTTACCCTCTATTTATTATCAGTGCAATTTTAATAGAGGTAACAAGTCTAATAAGTCTGCAACATATCTAATAAGTCTGCAACAAGTCTAACAAGTCTGCAACAAGTCTAATAAGTCTGCAACAAGTCTAATAAGTCTGCAACATATGAAACAAGTCTCGTGTGGTTCTGCAGACTTGTATTTGTATTTGTATGATGACTTTGTTTTTAATTTTACAGTACCTAATAAACATAGTTAACTATAAGTCTGCAACATATGAAACAAGTCTGCAACAAGGTTATAATAAGTCTGCAACATATGAAACAAGTCTGCAACAAGGTTATAATAAGTCTGCAACATAACATATGAAACAAGTCTGAAACAAGGTTATAATAAGTCTGCAACATAACATATGAAACAAGTCTGCAACAACTGTCAATATAAGTCTGCAACATATGAAACAAGTCTGCAACAAGGTTATAATAAGTCTGCAACAAAGTTATAATAAGTCTGCAACATAGGAAACAAGTCTGCAACATAGGAAACAAGTCTGCAACAATGTTATAATAAGTCTGCAACATAGGAAACAAGTCTGCAACACTGTCAATATAAGTCTGCAACATATGAAAACAAGTCTGCGACAAGGTTATAATAAGTCTGCAACATATGAAACAAGTCTGCAACAAGATTATAATAAGTCTGTAACAAGGTTATAATAAGTCTGCAACAAAGTTATAATAAGTCTGCAACATAGGAAACAAGTCTGCAACAAAGTTATAATAAGTCTGCAACATAGGAAACAAGTCTGCAACACTGTCAATATAAGTCTGCAACATATGAAACCAGTCTGCAACAAGGTTATAATAAGTCTGCAACATATGAAACAAGTCTGCAACAAGGTTATAATAAGTCTGCAACAAAGGTATAATAAGTCTGCAACATAGGAAACAAGTCTGCAACAAAGTTATAATAAGTCTGCAACATAGGAAACAAGTCTGCAACAATGTTAATATAAGTCTGCAATACAGTTAACATAAATCTACATACAAAAGGATCTAAGTATATAAACAAAAGTCTGTGACAAAAGGATAATAAGTCTACATATCTGGATCTAAGTACATAAACTACGATTGTGTGGCATGCGTAGGTATGCGGACTTTGTCTTGACCATAAGGCCTTGGGTCAGACATCTGAGGGTTTGCGTCAGGAACCTCGTCAAAAATCTCTGCTGCAAGCTTCAAACGGATTTCGGGGATTGTGTTGTCACTTAAACCATCCATTTGGTATCCCAGTGCAAGGCACTCCACGAACTTGACAGCATACACACCACAATCGTCTGTCTGAACGTTTTGTGGGACATGCTTGTTATAGTGAAGTTTGAAAGGAGTCAATTTACGACTCTTTCTTTTCCTTTTGGGTGTGAAAGTTTTAATCCAATATGGAATCATTTTTGCAAATGGCCTCACCCCGTCGACCACTTTTTTCCAGTTCTCGGGAATGATGATATCGTAAATCTCAATCATCTCTTTGTTGAGATCCATTTCACACGCAATCCAGTGGTTATTGCTGATGTTGTGAAAAAAGTAGACAACATCAACATCGTCGATCCATCTCTTCTTTGTCTGGGCGTAATCTGGAGATGTCCCATTAAACGTCATTTCATAACCTTCACCAAACAAGAACTTCGGCGGCGAAATGGCAAACTGTTTATAGTCGATATACCATAAGGCGACAAACCATTGGTCAAGGAAGGCAATTCTTTCTGTCCGGAATGGAGTAGGTACTCGGAGAGACCTCTTCCGTAACAAATGCATGGAGGAGACCATATGCTGCAAAACAAAAGTAAGAAGATAAGTTTGCAACACAACACAAAAACAAGTCTGCAGAATAAAACAAGTCTGCAACACAACAAAAAAAAACAAGTCTGCAACAAAAAAAAAAACAAGTCTGCGACAAATAAAACAAGTCTGCGACAAATAAAACAAGTCTGCAAAAAATAAAACAAGTCTGCGACAAAACAAAAAAAACAAGTCTGCAACACAAAAAAAAAACAAGTCTGCAACAATACTAACAAGTGAGAATTAGATTAGTTACCTGGTCACCTAACCAACCGTAATTTGATTTTTCTTCCTCTGGCCATTCTTCTTTACGGGTCATGAGCCTTCGGTAGAAATTGACTTCACAGTCGAATGTCCCAATTGGCTGCTCCCTAAAAGAATAAGTCACCAAATATTTAAACAAATCCGCAACACGAAAAAAATAAATCTGCACCATATGGAAAACAAAAATGAAGTTGACAACTTACTCACGAACACGAATAAAATCCCTCAGATTCTGCAGTTTATCAGGTGCAACTGGTGTAAAAGGATCATATGCGGCATCACTAGGATGACAACCAAATGCGACATCAGGATCCATTATCCGTTTCACCGTTGAGTTTCCCATAAAGGGTGATTTCTGCGTGGGACCCAACATCTTAGGTCGATCGTGACCATCATCTAGGACATTAGACAAGAGCTCTAAATTGTGCTTCAAAACTTTTTGTTGAGCCTGTTTCCTGGGGTCAGACTCAATATCAGACTGTATTGCATTCTCCTCTTTATGTACTTGCTCTGTTATGTCCTCAATTTCTGTGTCTTCAACTTTTTTGTTTTCTTCCTTAGAGGTAGCTTCACCAGCATTCATATTATCCACTGGAACTTTTAACCAGGACTGTAAAATTAACATAAGGAAACATCAAAACAAATCTATAACAATACTAACAAGTCTGCGACAACTAAAACAAGTCTGCAACACAACAAAACAAATCTGCAACGATACAAACAAGTCTGCAACAATACTAACAAGTCTGCGACAAATAAAACAAGTCTGCAACACACCAAATAAAACAAGTCTGCAACGATACTAACAAGTCTGCGACAAATAAAACAAGTCTGCAACACAACAAAACAAATCTGCAACAATACAAACAAGTCTGCGACAACTAAAACAAGTCTGCAACAATACTAACAAGTCTGCGACAAATAAAACAAGTCTGCAACACACCAAATAAAACAAGTCTGCAACAATACTAACAAGTCTGCGACAAATAAAACAGGTCTGCAACACAACAAAACAAATCTGCAACAATACAAACAAGTCTGCGACAAAAAAACAAGTCTACAACACAACAAAACATATAAGAACATACCGGGGTTTTGTCTGGAGAATTTTGATTAGCTCTGTTAGGAGAACTTTGATCAACTTCTTCTACTACGACAGTCGGCACGTGCCGTAGTTGCTTCACCTCTTCTTTGAGTTTACCAATGTCATTATCCATTGCCATTAATCTCTCATTCATTCTTGAGTCCATCAGATCCACTTTCTCACTTAAGTTACTTAAAGCTTTGACCAGTCCACCGAAATCTCCAATGTCACTGAAATCAACATTTCCATGCACAATATATATTGTCCTCTTTTCAACCCGTGGCTTCTTTGTTTCAACCTTCTTAATGGGATCTTTATGTTTACCACTTCGAACCCTTTTCGAAGTTCCACCTACAGTTTCTACAACAACAAGTGCCTTCTTTCCCACACTGTTTTCCTTACTCCATGCATTTTCAGCCACTTTACCATCCATGATGTCTTTGATCAAATTGTCTAGTTTGTGATCATCCTTGTTGTGGTTAACCATTGGATCAAATTGTCTGACACGTACCTGTAGTCAATTACAAATTAAAAGTGAGAAATGAAAATGCGAGAAGACAATAAATCTGCGACATATGAAACACATGAAACAAATCTGCAACACATGAAACAAATCTGCAACACATGAAACAAGTCTACAACAACAAGTGCACCAACAAATCTGCGACACATGAAACAAATCTGCAACACATGAAACAAGTCTACAACAACAAGTGGTGCACCAACAAATCTGCGACACATGAAAGAAATCTGCAACACATGAAACAAGTCTACAACAGCAAACTACAACAAATCTGCGACATATGAAACAAATCTGCAACACATGAAACAAGTCTACAACAACAAGCTACAACAAATCTGCAACACATGAAATAAGTCTACAACAAGTCTGCACCAAAAAATATGCGACATATGAAACAAGTTTACAACAAATGAAACAAGTCTGCAACACAACAAGTCTGCAACAACACATGAAACAAGTATGCAACGAATAGAACAAGTCTGCAACGAATCCTAGAACAAGTCTCTAAAGGGATTGCAAGCAGAAATATACCTGGCCATGATTTTTCTTTTCATCAAGAACAATATCATCAATTTGGTAACGGCCACGAGATCCACCCCATGAGATAATAGGAAGTTCTTGTTCTTGCTTTTTTCTACCATAAAGTTCTCCTAATCTTTCAAATAACTCATACGCCCATATTTGTAACACGTGAACTAGTCCTTTCAAAGTGTAAGTGTTATCAGCAATTTTTGCTTCTTTGATGGACTCAATCAACAATTCATATGACCTCCTACCCCATGGAAACCTCTCCAAAGCAGCAGGATCCAATGCTTTCTTGGCATATTTCAAATCCATCCTACATCCTCTACTTAAACCAAATATTCCTAGGGAGAGAATGCACAAACAACCTACAATTCTTTTCTTCTCGTAGCTCCATGTGTTGCACTTTGTCAACACCTTAGCCAACTCCTCCCAAGAAGGTCCATCACCTATAGGCACACCCATCTCAGCCCATATTTCGCGGTGATCAATTTCTGCTTCGTCCCCTTCTTTTTCAACATTGTACGGATCACAATTAAGTCCCGAGAGCTCAGCAAATTCATGCAATGAAAACCTCAGAGGTTTCTCTCCAATCAAACACCAAATCTCACTTGAACTTTTGATTTTCAACTGATGTGTGAGNCTAATACACAATACCATCTTCAATGTGAGAAACATTAATGGCTTTTACAAATTTGGAAAATTCAAAATGGAACAACTATTGGCAGAAACAATACACAGTTTTTAGAAACATGTTGTGAGTACAATTAATAAACCTTATCACCAATATCTTCTGTTGTCTCTCTTGCTAGTTTCTGCTTCTTATTACTGGTGATATTGCCTATTGTTGTGTCCTCCTAAAGAAACAATGGTTTATATAATTAAAGAGGTATAAATTTGTATATAAAGATTAAGAAACAACCAAATGTAAAAACTTATTTTCTAAAACTGATGCATACCTTATTGCTTGTGTCCCCTCCATCTTTGTTTCTTTCTTCCTCTTCTATTGTCTCTCTTGTACGTTTCTTCTTCTTAATAAACTTTTTTTTTTTTTTGGGTGAAAAAACGTTAATCTTTAATTTACCATCATAAATATTTTTGATTCTGGGTTTATTCTACGAGAAAATTTGATTTAATATTCATAAAATTTTTAAATATTTTGAAAACTAACCTCTGTTTAAAAAATAATTGAAAACTAACTTTTTATTAGGTGAAAAGACAATTGTACCAACATGAATTTTGAAAATTTATAAATACAACAAAATATTTATTTTGGATTCTTAATTTTCAGAATAAAATATAGAGAAAATTGCTCAGAATAACATTAATCTTTTATGTAATTACTAGATTAACACCCTCAGAACTGAGTTGACTAGAATAACATAACTCTTTTGTTAAAAGATAGAACACCCTTATTTGAGTTACTTATTTACACAAATGCCATTTTGATAAAAATATAAAACTCAAAAAATCTCTCTTCTCTTCCTTAAATCTATTCATCAAACGACGATCCTAAACCTCTCAACCCTAAATTTTTTCTTCACCGTCGTCGCATCTTCGCCGTCGTCGTCACCGTTTTTTATAGATGTCGGCGTCGTTGTTCTTCAGCGTTGTTGTACCCTCGTCGTCGTCCTTCTTAACCAAACCTTCGTAGTTTCTCTCTTCCCTCTTTTCTTCAAAGTCCGTCGTCCTCGTCGTTCTCAGCGTCCATACTTGTTCTCGTCGTCCTCGTTCATCACCGTCGTCGCTGTTATCGTCTATTTTCTCTCTCTCTCTCTCTCTCTCTCCCTCGCGTCTCTTCATCTTCCTCACAGATGCAGACTTGTTTTCATGTGTTGCAGACTTGTTTTCATGTGTTGCAGACTTGTTTTTAGATGCTTAAAACCGCCGCGCTGCCCTCGCGTCTCTTATCTTCCTCACAGATGCAGACTTATTTTCATTTGTTGCAGACTTGTTTCATTTGTCGCAGACTTGTTTTATTTGTTGCAGATTTTGTTGTTATTGTTGCATATTTGTTTATCGCAGACTTGTTTCATTTGTTGCAGACTTGTTTCATTTTTTGCAGACTTATTTTATTTGTTGGAGACTTGTTTCATTTGTCGCATACTTGTTTCATTTGTCGCATACTTGTTTCATTTGTTGCAGATTTTGTTGATATTGTTGCATATTTGTTTATCGCAGACTTGTTTTATTTGTTGCAGACTTGTTTCATTTGTTGCAGACTTTTTTATTTGTTGGAGACTTGTTTCATTTGTCGCATACTTGTTTCATTTGTCGCAGACTTGTTTCATTTGTTGCAGACTTTGTTGTTATTGTTGCATATTTGTTTATCGCAGACTTGTTTCATTTGTTGCAGACTTGTTTTATTTGTTGGAGACTTGTTTCATTTGTCGCATACTTGTTTCATTTGTCGCATACTTGTTTCATTTGTTGCAGATTTTGTTGTTATTATTGCATATTTGTTTATCGCAGACTTGTTTCATTAGTTGCAGACTTGTTTCATTAGTTGCAGACTTGTTTCATTTGTTGCAGAATTGTTTTTAGATGTTTAAAACTCTAGCCCGGGTCGTCCTCTAAGCTCGGTTTGCCTAAGAGATGTTGATGTGGAGAAGTAATTGCGAGAAGAATTTCTAAGTCGGATGCGAATCCATACCGGAGATAATACCGGTGTGCGTTTGCTGTTGAACAAAAGGTAAACTAGAGTGACTTTGTATTTCTTTGTCATTGTCAAAATTGTTAGCTCTATGCAAATTTTGATTGTCATAGTTTTTAATTGTTGTAGTTGATCAATGATAACTACATTTTCAAGTGGGTTGATGAAGCATTGTTGAATGAGATAGATGCATCATCGTTTAGAATAGATAGACTTAAACAAGAGGTTAAGCAATTTGCAACAGATCGAGAGGAGGCCGAGAATCAGATGTTTGAGAAGCTCCAAATTAAACTAGAGAAAGAGAATTTTGAAAGAGTGGAAGAACTTCTACTGGAAGCAAAATCTTACATGAAAAAATGGATGTTTCTTGTATTGATTGGATGTGTGATCATCCTTGGTTGTAGTAAGCTCGTTTAAGTGATGAGTGTGTCTTGTATTTGTTTTAACTTGGTTTGTAGTTCTTGTCTCCGACTTCTATTTTAAGTGATTAGCCTGTCTTTGTATTTGTTTTAACTTGGTTTGTAGTTCGTGTCTTTGACTTATATTTTAAGTGTTGAGTGTGTCTTTGACGTTTGGTCTCGAGTAATCCCACATGAACCTAAAGATAAAAAACATGAAAATTCAAGCAAGCAATGAGAAAACAGACAAAGATGTAAGGAAAGACGGAAAAAGGGAAAAACATATTTAAGATCTTACAACAAGTCCAAAAATGACAACAAGTCCGAGAATGAACGATTGTCTTACTTTGCATTTGTCTTGATTGAAACAGACCATAACAAGTCTGAAAATAGATGCCAAATAAAGGTCTTACAACAAGTTCAAAAAATCTCTTAAAACATGCCCTAAAATAGACCATCAACTAGTCATAAAACACACCACAAAGTAGCATCCATAAAGAGACCAAACGGGTCCAAAAAACCAGCAGCCGCAAACACATCTTCAATTCTAAAGCTGAGTGAGAACTCCTTGTGAAGATTCAACCTGAGATGATTCTTCACCTAAACAAGCCTGGAAAAATCAAAGAATAGAGAGACATAATTCTGCAACACATTGAATAAGTCTGCAACACATTAAATAAGTCTGCAACGACCAACACATTGAATAAGTCTGCAACACATTCAATAAGTCTGCATAACATAACAAGTCTGCGACAAACAAAGTGTTATTCTAGTCAGAAAACAAGTCTGCAACACAGTCTAATAAGTCTGCAGTTTTTAATGCCACGTAAGCAATTTACAAATAAGTCTGCGACGTTAAGCATTAAATATGCGACATTGTAAATAAATCTGCGACAAGCGATGTTATTTCAGTAAGACCTTTCAAGTGTCGCAGACTTAGTCTTCTTGTCGCAGATTTTCCAAAAGTCTGCAACAAAGCATTTAAGTCTGCAACAAACAGCTGCAGATTTGTTATAAGTCTGCATAATAAGTCTGCAAATGAACATAAGTCTGCGACAAAGGGAATAAATCTGCGTAATAAGTCTGCAATCAAAACAAGTCTGCAACAAAGCATATTAAGTCTGCGTCGAAAATTCTGCAACACGCATAATAAGTCTGCAGATGTGCGCAGACTTAATAAATCTGCAACATTGAAAAATAAGTCTGCAGATTAAGTCTGCAAAACAAGTCTGCAGATTAAGTCTGCATAACAAGTCTGTGCAGACTTATCGATTTATTAAGTCTGCAACAAAGGTCCGCAGACTTATTCTGAAAACCGCGGTGACATTATTGTAAATAACTCAAACTTTTGCTTACGTGGAAATAATTTCGTAATGGCAGTGTCGTAATAACATTTTTCCTAACAAGAGCAAATAAAGGTATAATGGGCTTAAAACAGACTTTCTCATTTCCAGTAATTATATGTTAGTCTAGTCATTAGCCAATTGATTTGTGTCATTCTAGTTAATTTCCCTAAAATATATGGGATCAACTTCTTAATTATAATTTATGTATTAAATTGGGTTAACTTTGGTACACTACTCCTAGTATATAGATTCCTCGATATACATCCTGAATTTTTTACCTCTTTTCTACACACTCAAAACAATTTTTAATTTTAACAAACACCACGAACTATTTAATGTCTTTTAATTACAACATACTGAATTAATTTCGTAATTGTGTTTAGAAAACCGGCAAATTGCATTTAAAAAATCATGATTAAGCTAATCCAACCTGATCCATAAAGAAATCCGACTCAAAACCCGAACCCACACATCTTACTTAAAATCCAAAATTGATTTGGGGCTAAAACTAGGGTTCTTAGTTAAAAATTAAAATAGATAGAGATTTCATTGCATGTAGAGGGATTGCATCGTGGACAAGGTTTGCTTCGGTTCGAATGATAAAAATGGAATAAGTAGTCTTCTCGTTTTTCTTGTAAATAAAAATGGAATAAAAATGGAATAAGTATTCCATTTGATTTTTAAGAATTTTGAGTAGTCTTCTCGTTTTTTCTTGTTCTTCTATTATAGTTGACAAAATAAAAGTGGGTTTTGTCTATTATAGTTCTCGATCGATTTGAATAAAACCAATTTCATGTTTGTGTTAATCTCTGAAAGCGGTGAAATCTCGGTCTATTTACTTTTGTCTAACTAAGAACCCTAATTTTAGCCCCAAATTGATATTGGATTTTAAGTAAGTTATGTGAGTTTGGGTTTTGTTCTGAAACGGGTTGAATTAGCTTAATCAACATTGCAACAATGATTTCTCAATCAACATTGTAACAAATTATGATCTAAAAATCAGTTTACTTAGACAAAAATGAACTATTCAAATTCTCTAAAATTATTCTATGGTTTGTTCCACGAAAAGTTAAAATATGGTAGAAATGAGAAGTTCATACATCTTATAGGATAAGCTCATCAAGAGAGTTCCATTTCGTGTTTCCAACAATGAGCCCTTTCTAAAAAAAAAAAACTCAACTAAGCAAAATAACAATAAATCAATCTACAAGATATCCTTGAATATCATAGAATAATCGTTTAGAGTTTTGGCTGATTCTCTCAACTTCACGCATGATTTTCTTGCAATCTTCATGTCCATATTTGGGCTTAAATTCTTTCAGTTTCAAATGAGGGTCTTTTACATTGATGTTAATGTATATCTCTCTTGCAGGTAAAAAATGCTTATGCCAAAAATCATGTTAGTGAATATACCAAAAGATACAGTAACATCGATTATGTTAGCAGTGGTGGTGAATCACAACTGTTCATTTCCTTTGAATATAATCTACAGAACAATCTACACTATGTATTTTTTAGATTAATCGAAAACAATAAAATTAAATTTTAAAACAATTTCTATGTTTGATTTATCTAGAGTATTTTGGTAATTTTAAATAAAAATGTTATTTTTTAAACTTTTTAAAACATGAATTAATTTTCAAAATATATAATTTGTTTGGAATATTAAACGAATCTCTCATTCTATTTCTAGTGCTTTTTACAAGGTCTTTTTAAAATTTGGTTTATCAAGTAAATCAAAATCCCTCAGATAGTTCATAAATTAAACCTATTTTAAGTCTTATAAAACCTATTTTATAACATTTAAGTCTTAAGTAAAATTATCATTTTGCAGAGAGAGAGGAATNGTCTTAAGTAAATTATCATTTTGGAGAGAGAGAGGAATGTACTAACAAATCTCAATTAACATAATTGAGTATCTCTAATATGTACATAACTAAGAAACTGGAGTTTTGGTGTGGTTTTTGCTCAACTTCCATTGTTTAATCTTTGCCAAATTGTTCTCCACCTTCAACATACGTGCTTCCAGCTTCAATGCTAGCTCCTCTATTGCAAGTTTTCTCTGCTTCAATCTCTCATCATCGATACCATAATCTTCTTCTTCCTTCTCAGCTGCTCCATTACAAGGATCTGAAGAGTTGTTTTTATCATTTTTTTCTCTCATTTGCTCTATCTCTGGCGTTGCTACAGTTTCAGCTCCGTAAGCATGCTTTTGAGCAAGGCCTGAAACATTGTAATCCACCTCAAGTCCACCATAAGCATCTCCTCCTCCTTCAGTATTCTCTACATCATCACCACACTTCTTTCTAGATTTGATTATCTGAGCAATGGTAATGTTATCGTCTAGTTCCTTCTCAGAAGAGTTGTGTTCATCTCCAGAAGCAAGCTTTTGAGGAAGGCCTGAAACATTGCAATCAACTTCAAGTCTACATCTTTCTCCTCCAGTATCCTTTAGATCACCACACTTCTTTCTAGATTTGATTCTCTGAGCAGTGGTGATGTTATCGTCTTCTTCTTCATCTTGTGTCTGACGACAATCCATAGCACTCTCGTCGTCATCCTCACGAGCTCGCTTGCGTCTCTTGTTTGTCAATTGCTTAGCTTTCTTCATTCCACCTCCCAGCTTTTGAAAGACTTGGCTCAATGGCAGTACCTTAAGAGATACATCATCATCACTATCGTCATAGTGATCAGCTGTATTGATTTCATTGAAATTTCCGGCTGGTTCTTTCTGCATTTCGGAAACTGATTTCATCCACCAGTCTCGGTATCTGGCAGCAGTAACGGAAGCTGTGGTAAGGCGAGAAGGAATGTATTGCTTTGAACCATCAAGAGGCTTATGGTAATCCTTCAATGTTTCCTTTCCTGTGAAGTTGCTCCTATGATTAGTAACTGAACCAGGAAGATCTTGAGCCAATCCGAATTGCATTGCCACTCGATTCGGATAGTAATCTTCTTTAAAACCAAATCCAACAAGCTTGGAAACTCTCACACATCGAGCAAACGAAACAAACTCATCATCATCATCATCATCAAGACTGTTATCATCAATGCTCACCCTCTTAGCTTCGTCATTATAAAACCGAGGTGGGTTCCAGTTCCTTAACGGTTTAGTATAGGGACGCCAATCAAAATCATCAAGAAGAAACAGTCCCACGTTCTCAAATTTCTGTTTGAGACCACTCCATTGAGCAATTCTAGGTTGACCCCTTGGTATCAGTTTAGCTTCTGGTCTTATGCTCTTGAATCTCTCCCATGTCCATACTTGGACCAGTTTAAACAGAGAGTGGAGCTTAACATGTTGAGTAGAGGCTAAAGCATAAATTTTACCCAAATCTCTGTAGACGCTTGCAAGAACAGCAGGTGCAAGAGCAATCCTTTCACCTCTGGCTAGACGAACAGCGATAGGTAAAACATCTTTTGAAATCGAACGGCCAGACTTATCAGGAAACACAAAATTCGAAAGCCAGAACACAAGGAAAGCTTCATGCTCCATTTGATCATCTACAAAGCTTGAAATCCATGAAACCTGCTTCATACTCTCCTGTCTTCGTCTCTCCAGTTTCTCAACGGTTTCTTCCATCTCTGATCTTTCGAGAGGAGCAAAGACAGACGAACCCAGAACAGAAAAACCCAGAAGCACAGTTACATCCTCGAGGGTTATGGTTGCTTCACCCCAAGGGAAAACGAAGGATTTGGTTCCAGGACTCCATTTCTGAGCGAGAGATAGAATCAGAGATGGGTTTTTGTTGATTTTGTAAGTCGATGCTTCGATTGCTTCGAAAATTCCAGATTTTATCCAGGTGGGTTTGTGCAAAGCAGCCATTTTTCGAGCCCAAGACTTGAATTTTTGGTTCGGTAACCTCCACCCAGAAAAGGAAACGCACAAAGGCGACGCCTTTAAGTCAGGAGAAGGAGCTGGACGACGAATAGCTTCAAAGCCATCATGGGGTTTCAGAAAATGGGCTTTTTTGATGATAGGTGGATTGTTACTCTCACTGGGAAACACCATCAGCTCTTCTCTCTCTTCAACACGATTTGCATCAGTGGATGTGGATTCCATTTGGAGAAGATGAAGAAGATTGAAAAGGAAGAAAACGCCTCTATCTTTTTTAAACCTAGAAATGTCTTCTGTTTCGTTGGCTCAAGAAATGTTGTTTCTCGTTCTCTTTATTTCTTTTACTTTTTTTTTTTGTTTTCTTACGTTTGAACATTGAAACGCAAGCCAGAAAATATGTCGCAGGTTGCAGACACGAATAGTCTCATTTACACGGTAACTCAAAGAAAAGAAAAAAACCTAATAAATGAAATACAAGAATTTTTTAATGTTTCTTACATAACATATCATATATTCATATCTATAAGTTTCTCAATTAAAAGGAAAAAAAATTCCAATACTTTTGCAAAAATTACCTTTTTTCTACTTTTCTTTTGTTTTTAACCTTCTTGTTGTATTGCAAAATACAGAAAAACAAAACTTATTGGGTTTATTAAAAGCAAACAGAGATCCAAAACATAATAAATGAATCTCCAAGAGATGATAAATATTGGGAAGTTTTCTTCGTACAAGGAAACTCCATATTTTAACCGCAAAATTTGTTCACAACAGATCTCACTTCTTCGCCTTCTTCTTGGTTCCACTGAAGAAAAGAAAGAAACCCAATTAACTTGATAGCTATTTCACAAGCTTTATCAACAAAGGCTGATGAAGAATAAGAACTAGTTCAGATAATCAAGACAAATGTTCAAGAAGCCAAAAGATGAATCAAGAAGAACACATTGTTCAAAATGAGAGATGTTTCTTACTCTGCTTCCTGTTGTGTTGCTGGTTCAGCAACTGCTGCTTTCTCTCCTCCAGGTCCCTATGAGATATCCAAAAAAATATAAGGAAACCAAAACCACAACCAGTGCAATAAAATGCCCCAAATCAAAAACTAAAATAATCACAAAGAAGGTGGTTTGTGATTTTTATACCTGAGCTAAACGCTCCTCTCTTCTGGCAAACTTTCTCTCCCTGCTGGCCTTGTTCTTGGCGCGCTTGGCCTCAAATTGGTCAGAGAGTGTCTTTTCTCTTGCTCTCTCGGCCTTTAGCTTGTGAATGCTTTCCATAAGAACACGCTTGTTCTTGAAAACATTTCCTTTCACCTTCATGTACATGTCGTGGTACATGTGTTTGTCTATCTTCTTGGTCTCGCGGCACTTACTTAGAAAGCGTCTCAACACCCTCATTCTTCTCATCCAAAGAATTTTGGTTGGCAGCCTCGCCTCCCTTGTACCCTTTCTCTTACCTGAAATCAAAGAAAAAACAATTCTCAGTGTAATCCATACATCATGTATCACAGCAATTTTCAGACTGTTAACCAAACCAGAGTATTAGACATACACTGTTCATCGAACTACGAAAATGAAGAGACTTACAATACAGCATTTCCATTTGGACTTACCGTAACCAGAATGACGACCCTTTCTCTTAGCCTCATTCAAACTCCTTGCACGAGATCGTGAGTGGATCTTGGTGGGTTTCCTGATAATGAAACCATCCTTCACCAACTTCCTGATGTTCTGCCCTGTTACAGTCAATCCATATTAAAAATGGCTTTAGAAAACTCACAAAACCCACCACATCATGAAGACACTAAGGGATTCGAAAAAAGAAAGAGGCTAAAAGAGCTTGAGCAAGGCAAAGCTAAGTAAACAAAAAGAAGCTGAAGGGAGCTTGATCAAAGTTGGAAAGTGGAAACTTTCAGCTCAAAAGGGGCTTGATGCAGAGTCTCTCAGGAATCAAATGAGCCCTTAGCATCAGAATAACAATCAAACTCCTAATTTCTAAAAAATTACAGCAAAATGGCAAATGATCCAATCTATTTTTCCGTGTAACACAAAATAAACAACGTAAAAACAAGCTCAGAAACTAACATAATCTTCAGGGAGAGAGAGCGACAACTCAAAATCTTACTAGAATTGGCCATGGAGATATCGCTAGATTCATTGGGATCAAGCCAAACTTTTCCCTTGCCACATTTCATCACGCTTGCGGCAAGCCGCTTCTGGATCTTGAGTGACACCATTGCTACTCCCCGTCACCTCCTCCTCCTCTTCGCCTTCTCTCCCTCAGGTTCGGCGGTGAAGAATATAACAGATCTATTAGGGTTTTGTTAACCGATCTTTTTTTATGGGCCGAAACGACCCGACCCGTTTGAAATGTGGTTATACAGCTTTTAGAAGCCGTAATCCGGCTCACTTTCTTTTTAGTTTCACCATAACCGATCTGAAATTACTTGGGAATGCAGAGACTATTAGATCCTCCTCATTGATATCTGTGGGTATCGGTTAATACTCGAAACCGAACCAAAAATATTTCGGGTACCCGAATTTTCCGAATTATAATTATATATCCAAAAATATACATATATATCATGTTTTTAGTATATTTTCGGTAGTATGGATATATTTTCTTTAATTTTTTTTTGAGTTTTCGGATAAATTTTCAGGTTTACGGGTATATTTTTGATATTTCAGGTATATTTTTCTGGGTTTTTAGGTATATTTTCGGGTATATTTAGACATTTTGAATAATAAATACCTGAAACCGATTAAGATCCGAAAAAAGTTTGGGTATTGTCCGGTTCTTAAATCTCAGAACCGAACCGACCCGGAACATAACCGAAAACATTTCGGTACCTATATAGATCCTAAACCTCCCTACCCGAAATACTCGGAACCGAACCGAATANTATTTTCTTTAATTTTTTTTTGAGTTTTCGGATAAATTTTCAGGTTTACGGGTATATTTTTGATATTTCGGGTATATTTTTCTGGGTTTTCAGGTATATTTTCGGGTATATTTAGACATTTTGAATAATAAATACCTGAAACCGATTAAGATCCGAAAAAAGTTTGGATATTGTCCGGTTCTTAAATCTCAGAACCGAACCGACCCGGAACATAACCGAAAACATTTCGGTACCTATATAGATCCTAAACCTTCCTACCCGAAATACTCGGAACCGAACCGAATACCCGAATGCCCAAAGCTAATCTCGTAGTTAAATTTTTTTTTTTTTTAGAAAATAGTTTTTAAAAGTACTGTGGAGAATTTTTGATTTTTGATTTTTGTTTTGAAGAAGTTTTAAATTTAATTCTGATATTTAGAAAATTAAAACAATGTGTTACCTTGTTAGAAATTGGTGAGTCGACACATCACATTCAGACATCTAAAGAAGTAATTATGATGACGATGGCTAATTCCTTGTCTGGTTTCGGATTACGGTATGGTTCTCTAGCTTTGGCTTAGGAGTACATCGGGTTTGTTGTTGTTGTTGTTGCTCTGGTTCAGTGGTTTGGTCCTCAAGCTGAGTTTGCAGCTTCTTTGAGCATCGCTATTCTAACGTTGGATCATTGAGGGCTCTAGCTCCACTGCTCTAGAAGTCTAGCTAGTTGATTGATTCGGCTAGTTGGTCGTCAAGTCTTCTTTGGTTTTGGATGCTCTCTCGACTTTCCTCTAGCCGCCGTTTCAGGTTAAGAACTCTGAGTTGTTCCTCGAGTCTAAAGGTTCTAGCTCGCTTGGCTTGGAGCTCCGATTGCGATATCCTTAATTTTGTATATCCTTTAGTTATTTAGCTCTTGTTTCCTTTCTATTAGCTTATGTATATCTTCCCTTTAGTTAATGTAAGAACTATTCAGTAAGATAAATGAGAATTACATTTTTCACTTTCTCTCTCATAAAAATCAATATGGTATCAGAGCAAAATGACTCTCTCTCTTCCGCGTAACAAACTTTCTTTCTCATCCATGGTGATTTCTCTATCGCGAGCTTAGATCCATCTTCTCATGAGCTTTGATTAAGCTTCGATTCATCTCGATGAGTGCTTCAAGACGTGATCTCTTCATTTTCTTTTTCGTGAATCTCATATACATCGTACTTTCACGATTCTTCAAATGGCGATCTCACTGATCGCCGTCTCTGTTCTTTCATCTTTCATTTGACCTTATTTCGAGCTGAATCTTTCATTTCCAGCTTCGATATCTTCTATCAATTGATCGATTCACATTGATTCGTTCGTATTCTTGATTTTTTAGTCTCTGCATTTTGTGATGGCGCCTCCTGCAATGGGAGTTTCGTTACATAAATTGGATCAGTATGAGAACCCATACTTTCTACACAGCTCCGATCATGCTGGACTTGTTCTTGTATCAGATCGTCTCAGTACCGGTGCGGATTTTCATTCCTGATGAGGACATCGACTCTAAAGCCGATCCTAAGGAGATGCCCATCGTCCAAGAAGGTCCCATGACACGTTCCAAAGCTAAACAGCTCAAAAGGAGGTTTGGGACAGCCATACAAGCTTTCATCAACTCACTAAAACCAGACGATCCATTTCAAGAACTAGCCGAGACAAAATCAGTTTTAGCCGAGAGAGCTTGGGCGGAATCAGTTTTAGCCGAGAGATCATGTGCTGAACCAGTTTTAGCCGAGGGATCTCATGCTGCGGGAAAATCAGTTTTAGCCGAGACGATTTTCCCCAACGCAAAGTTAGCCGATAAAAACCAACCCGCAACAGTTTTAGCCGAAGCAGCTTTAGCCGAAGCAAAAGAGCCAATTCCAAACGATGATCCAAACGATCCGATCATCACTGAGGGAGGTAAGTTCCCTCNCTCGCTCATTTTCGTGTTCCTAAGCTAAAACTTGTGCCTGGATTGGTTATTGTATCAACTCGACGACAAAATGGGATCCGATCGTCTCTTTTGTTCGCGACGCGAATGTCTGATTTCAACAAGATTGCGACATTTGTTTTGTTTTGTTTTGTTTTGTTTTGTTTTTCTTTAACTCTCACGTGGAGATATAGGCTTCCATTGGATCCTGAGTTTGGGAACCATGGATATCGGTTCTTACCCGGAACCGAAATGAGGAACCGAATACCCAGAACAAAAAACGGTTTCGAGTATTTTATTGACATTTCGGGTAATTTATTGACATTTCGGGTTCTGGTTTCGGGTATTTTTTGTTATTTTGGATATTATTTCACATTTTCGGTATAAAATTGCTANCCCTAGAACTGAAAATGTAAAAGCCGATACTCTAGCCAAACGGGCCCTTCGGGGTTTAAATGGGCTTGGTTAAGTTATAAAAGAAGGTGTTGAACAAAAAAAAAAAAAAAGCTATCTCTGCTGTCTAAAATTCTTGTGTCTAATTCGGAGTTTTTGCTGTAATTAAAAATTGAATTTGGGGTTTAACAAAGATAACCAAAGAAGGTTTGTACACGTGGCAGAAAGATGACCGTTGGGAAATCTGATATCGGGCCAGCTGTACAATCCTCTTCACAAATGGACCACCTGTTTGCTGCTGCTATTGGTCCTCCTCACCACTCTTTCCTTTTCACACTTGCTTGCTTGCTTGCTTAAATGTCATAGGTAAAACTAGGCTTGGGTAAAATATCCGGAACCAAAAAATCGAACCGGAATCGAACCGAATTAGAAGTTACCGAACCAAACTGAATAGTTATAAATATCTGAATGGTTTCTCTTGTAAAATATTTTGGGTATCCGAATCAGAACTAAACCGAAATTGGAACGGATATCCGAAATACAATTATATATCTAAAATATTATTATCTTTTGTTTTGAAATAACCAAAATACTCAAAATTACAATTATAAACCGAATCTATTAGTTATGTTTAGACCGAAATAACCAAAATATTTGAAATATTCTAAAATCTTTAGTTATATTTGTCAAAATTAAATAATTTTTGCAAAATTTAACCAAATTTTATTTAAATTAATCAATTTTTTGTAGTTTTTTCGAGAATTGACATAAATTTTAGGTACCCGAAACCGATCCGAATCCGGGCAGAACCGAATCCGATCCGAAAAATAAAATACCAGAATGAGTTCTAGAATTCTAAAATTTGGGTATTCGAAACCCGAAAGAATTGATCCGAATCCGTACGGATACCCGAATGCCCATGCCTAGTTAAAACATCTTTCTCAAAATAAACTAATCACCCATCACAATAATTGGAATAAAAGCCTTTTTCTCCTTCTTCTTCTTAATTAACTTCTCCCTTTCGTTTTTCATTTATAAATTGAGAAGGAGAAAAGATTCCCTGTCTAAAAGCTTTTTAAGGAACAGATCAGCTGCATACACGGACAACAACAACAACACACGGTTTACACACTGTCTGTCTTCTTAACAAATAGAGATATTTTGGGTGGTGGCTAAGGCTTAACTGCTTAAGAGCGTAACGTAAGGAGGAGTGTCAAGGCATTGTACAAGGAGTGGACCACCACCGACGAGGCTAAGTTCCCTGACCAGCTGTAGCATGCACCTAGAACGCACCCTATCCCAAACAGCTGCACCATATCCTCCCCCGAGAAATGACCTGCTGCAAATACTCCTGAACTTATCACAACTGCCTTCCTCCATTCCATTCTCGACGCTAAGGAGCTCAGTAGATACCGTCTGTACACAATCTCCTCTAGGATGGGAGCTACAACGCAGTATAGTGCAAAACACCCGCTTCTCGACACATCCCCGCTCACCATTATCTTCTCCAATTCCGAGTTGTGCACTGCCTGACACATTGCTTCTGCTATGTCAAAACAAAAATAATGCTAAATGATATCATCTTCTTGTTAGCAATACGACCTTAGAACCAAAGAGTTGATCAGCTACAAGTGAGGTGAGGAAGATAAAGCCCACAAGACATCCCAAACCCAATGCTGAGCCAACCACCCAGTTTCTTCCTTCTCTTGACGCATTATTACCCTTTAGAAAGTTGATTGATCTGCATTGAGGCTTCGCAGTGTTCCTCAGCAGCAAGACTGCCCCTGTAAGTTCTACCATTTCGAGAAGCACAAGCGATAGCACCTGTACATTGTAGTGAGTTTCAATACGCAAATTTAACTGCACAGAAGATAAAGCCCCGCTCTTTGAAGCATTAATACAGAAATAACTTGTGCCCTTTGCTCTTTAAAGCATTAATACAGAAATAACTTGCTCATCCCTATAGTAAACCATTAATACTAACATTCTTTTGACCTTCCATACAAAAGGAAAGAACACTCACTTGGGTCTGAGGATCAAGAAGCCTTTGGTGGAGTATTCGGGCAACGATGGATAAACCCCCAAAACTGAGAGGAATATGCAGACAGAACATGTAAACAGCCATTGTGCTCCATATGTTCTTCTCTTCCCACGGGACTTCTGATGCCAAAGCCGAGAACCCTCCTTCATTCTCCACCTCGGTGGTTTCCTGTGTGGATTTGCTTTTGAAACAAGAACATCTGAGAGGTGGGCTGGATCTCAACCGACAAGTGGTAGAGGAGAGACCGCGAAACTTCGAATATCGTCGGAAAATCTCTTCGGAACCCCTAGCCACCGGCGTGAAGGAAACCCATCGGGACAGAATCATCGCCGCCTTTGACCTGAGAGAGAGTCTCCCTTCATTTTTTCATAGAAGCCGCTTTCAAGTTACCGTCGTGGATCAATTCAATTCTGTGGTTCTTTTTTTTCCAACAGTTATCTTTAAGGGTTCTCCAACCCAAAAAGAAAAGACTTTTTCTTAAAAAATCAAACTTTCGTGCGGGATTAGATTTAGGGATTTAGAAAGGAGCGAAATTTGCGATTCACAAGATTTCGATTTCTCTTCTTCCTCGACCCAACCGCCCACGGAGAGAGAAGAGAAAAATTGTTGTGGAAAGATGGTAAGGAGTTGCCTACAGTCCATGTTGAAGCTGGTGAATTCTATACTTGGGATGGTTGGGATCGCCATGATCCTCTACGCTGTTTGGCTGATTAGGCAATGGCAAGAACAAATGGGATATCTCCCCTTCGCTGATACTCACCAACCCGTTCCTTGGTATCTTCTCTTTCCATCTTTTCTTTTATGTAAACTCACCAAATAGGCAGAGAATAAGATCTCATAGATTCTGTAAGCTTGAGTTGTGTATTGTCTGGGAGCTGAAAGCTGTTTGGTTATCATTGTTTTCAATTGTTATGAAAATTATTGAACCAATATCTCTGCTTATGATCGAGCTGCAGGTTCATTTATGCATTTCTTGGTCTCGGTGCCATTCTCTGTGTTGTCACTTGTGCCGGCCACATAGCTGCTGAAACCGTTAATGGATGTTGCCTTTACTTGGTAAAGTTCTTTTCTTTTGTATAAGCTTTTCCTGCTACAATAGTTTCCTTTGCTAGTTTCAGCAATCCTTCCTGAATCCTTTCTTGTGTGAATGTTTGTTGGCTCATCGACTGGGTTCAGTATATGGGATTCATCGTTTTGCTAATTATGGTTGAAGGCGGTGTGGTTGCCGATATCTTTCTAAACCGTGACTGGAATGAGGTATGTTCTTTTATCTCTTTTCTTTTGAAAAACACTCGAGAGCCTCTCAGTCCATGGTCATAATATTCTAGAAGCTTTCATCCGGGACTTTCCAGAGGATCCAAGTGGTGCTTTCCACCAGTTCTCTAAGTTCATCGAGTCAAACTTCAAGATTTGCAGATGGATAGGTCTTTCTATTGTCTGTGTCCAGGTATCTATCTTGATAGCAACAAGTCTCTACTTTTAATCTGCTTTGGTTGCAATGTTTCAAAGCGTTCTCTTTGTTTATTTGGCAGGGTGTATCAGTTCTATTGGCCATGTTGCTCAAAGCTCTTGGACCTCACCGTCATTATGACAGTGACGATGAATACAGTGTAAGCACGGTCGCACTCCTGCGGGATGCTCGGCAGCCGCCTCCTTACGTTGTTGGAGAAGCCATTTATGGAGCCAAACCGGAAGCTTGGACGGTTAGGATTAATGAAAGAGCGAACCGGTAAGTGGTGCAGAGCAAGAAGCTCTGAGAAGGAACTGGCAAAGAGTCGCTTTTTCAATGTGCCACTTGATTTGGTTTCTTGTTGCATCTCTCTCCCTCTCCCTCTCCCTCTCCCTCTCCCTCTCCCTCTTTCATTCTCACTCCAAAGTCCAAACCATGATCTATTGTAAAATCTTGAATATATACATTATACATATGGGGGTGTACTACTTGTATTTTATAAATTATTTGTGCTTTCACAAGCATCATTGGGAATGTTTTGATGAGTTAGATCGGTTCTGTCAGTACCGGTTCTACAAAAATTGGTGAGAATTCGGTTTGACTTGGTCCCGGCATTAGTCCTATATTGCTCGGATCAGACCTGACCTATGAATACACAGCATGGCCCATTTGGCATTAGTCCTTTAGGTGTTCACAAATTCGTTAAACAAAAAGAAAAGGTTTAAATAATCAAACACTCATATTGATTTTGAGGAGTAATCTTATTGCCTGATGGGGCACATGGGAGAGAGTGTATAAAGTCCAAATGTGTAAAAATGTGAAGAAAAAGGAATGTGATGTTAACTGTAAGATTCCTGTTTTTTATTGATACTCCCTCGTAATCTCATGTGACTTTGTAATCATATATAATATAAGCAAAGTGAGATTTAGGGATGGAGCTCTCTCATTCATTCTCAGCGTGGCTAATTATTCTTTTGTCCCTTCTCAAAAAGTCGTTAATACCCTTTTAATTGGTTTAAATTAAGTTTNGAGCCAATTCCAAACGATGATCCAAACGATCCGATCATCACTGAGGGAGGTAAGTTCCCTCATCAAAGTGGCCATTTTAAGACTAACGGGACAGGTGGTTTTTGTCCTAGAACCACGGAACCAGCTCTAGCCGAGAGACCTCACGCGAAGGTAGTTTTAGCCGAGAGAAAGGATCCAACTCTACATGATAGTCCAAACTGTCCAATCAGCACTAAAGGAGGTAAGTTCTCTCGTCCAATTACATCTGTTAGGACTAACAGGACACGTAGTTTCCCTCTTAGAGATGCAGAACAATCAGTTGCTTCATTCACAAGACACTTAGCCGAGGAGAACCAAAAAGGAGCTGAAGAAGAGATTGAAGCTGAGGGATTGCAAGAACTTGAAGATGATGTCTTCTCTGTTCAAGAAGACCTTCTGGAAGACTTCACCCAGCTGCTACACGTCCAGGACGCACCAGAACCAAAGTCACCTTCAAAGGCGTCCCATGCACCACCTTGGACCCCTTCACATCAATGTAAGCTGTTTACATTATATACTGTTCTTGCAGGTGTTCCAAGCACCAACAACGACTAAGAGCAGCATCAAAAACAACCTTGAGTCTTTAGTTTAGATCGCGCGGCCAAACTTTCCTTTTCTTGCTTTAATGAAACGATGAGCTTTGTTTTTAGAGTCTTTTTGCTTCGTGTTGTTTTGTTTCAAACGTCCTGTTGTTTTGAGTCTTCCTTGTCGTTTTTTTTGAGTCGAACCCTAGAAGGTTCAAGCTGACGGACTATTAATAAAGTCCCATACGCAGCTCTGTAGACACAATTTTTACCCTAGATCAATAAAGAGCCGCACTTTCTTCTAAGTGTTCTAGAGAAGCGATTTCTCAAACTGTTCTTGTTCTTGCTCGTGTGATTCGATCAAGACCAAGTCCTTGCACCGTATCAGAGAGTAATCTCCCCTCTGTGTCGTGTAATCACTCCACCATCATCTCATCCTTAGACTCCACACGAGAGAAGCGACCGCCATCGTGTCAAGTCACCTTCATCTTCGATCATCCAATCGGCTAAAGGAGAGGGCGACCGCCTGTCTTTAGTCCCATCTCTATCACCTATAAGCTCTCACCACCGAGGCTTATACCAATTCCTGGCGTCGATCGGTTTCGATTATCCACAACCGCTAATGTTGTTCTTATGTCTTACTTTCATCTTCATACAACATTACTATTTTTGGCGTCAATGCGGACCATTGCCTAGTTATTAAATCCTAAAGCAAACTACCGATTCGCTGCAACAATGAGTTACCAAGGTTAATGTGCAACTTGAAACCCTGGTATAGCAATATTTTGATGAACTTTTTACATGATTAATTTTTTGAGAAAAACTTTTACATGATTCTTTGTAGGACATGTATATCTACATCGTACATACATATCAATGTATGCATGAAACGTGTAATGGACGTATGCATAGGGAATCTGCTTTGGGAAGGTTAAATTGCACTGGAAGAAGAAAAATAAAAAGAAAAAGGTTGTTAGGTCTTGGTCTTCGTTATTATATTCTCTTTAACTTCTTCTCATTTTAGCATCCAATTCAATTCCTTTATATCTGATTTCCACATACCTTTGCTCTTGAAGAATTTCCTCTTCTTTATTCCCTCATTTAGTATCCCATTCGACTCTACTATTATTCCTCGACATTGCTTTTCCTCTATATATATATTGGAAAAAAACCTGCTAAATTTCAGACCCATAGAGAGGCCCAGACTAATCTTCTGGAGATGTACCACCAACGGGCTAAGCGTACATCCGGGTTTACAAAATGGGGCTTAGACATTAGCCCCATATCCCATTTGACCACAAATGAGATAGTTTGTTTCTAGAGAGCTTCGAACCCAGGGGGAGAACTCTCAGCTCATTCCCAAGAGTCCACTACCACTGGACCACCACCCTTATAGTTAAATTGTGGCAAGTTAAAAGCAGAAAAGATTCATTATTTAGTTTTAAAGTACTAATCTAATGTAAATAGTTGGCTACCCAAAAAGAAAAGAGTCTATCAAGATCACGAGCTCAAGTACGTATTAGCAAGGGAGAAGTGGTAAATTTACTTACTTTGATCCTCCGTCTGAGGAAATTATAGGCATAAAACGTAAAATTTCTTTATTACATAAATAAATTAAACAACTTAAATGATTATGCCCACATGGGCGTGGTCGAGTGGTAGTGGGGAGGTGGGATTGTTCCACCAAAGGGGAACCCGGGTTCGATTCCCCCTCTGCGCTGGTGTTCGAAACATTTTATCACGACCATGTGTGGAAGCTGGCACTGGGCTCCGGCCCAGTTGAAAACATGTGAGGAGGCTTTGTTAGTTGGGCCAACTCACTCTAGGCAATAGTCGGAAGGCGCGAAGTCTTACCCAGTAGGATGTCGACCGGACAGCCTAAATTATCAAAAAAAAAAAAAAAAAA
>PKML01054903.1:367158-411778 GCA_002933935.1 Eutrema yunnanense
AAAGAAAGTTGACCCTTGATTCTCTCTTCCTGGTTTTTGCTTTTGACTTCTGACACGGCGAATACAGAATTTTGAATGTCTCTCTTTAATTTTCTATTCTTTCGTTTTTGTTGTTTACGGTAGGGTTACTCAAGAAAAATCCTAAAGAAAAAGTTATGTTCTTCTCTTACATTGCCAACATGGAAAAGTCAAAACTCAAAAGCTAGATAAAAACTATGATCATGTCGGCACATCGATAAACTTTGGCTTTGTAGTGGATATGACCATGAACCTACATGATGGATTCATTTGGATTATGGTGATGTTTAAGCTAATGATGGCTCATCGCATGCTGTCCATAATGTTTTGACTCTTGGCCGTGAGTTTTACCATGAACATGGTAGATGATCGTCCGTCCGCACGATTATTTCTGATAATGAATATGTGTTATGAAAATAATCGTGGTGTGATAAACAGACCGTTCGAGATAAAGATGATGAGGACATACGAATCGGTGATGCTGTTATCTTTCAACTGACCAATGACTTGATAGGTGGCTATAACGCTGCGACGGTGGGATATAAATGTTGCGGTAATGATGATCTTCTAACCAAGTTGTTGGTGGTCGGATGGTTTCCTTCCTGTGGTGAGTGTCGGCCCTGTTGGTCTAGGCCAGGGATCGATTCCCCGCGGGAGCGGAATTACCAAGACAAGCACTTGGCCAAGTGGGACATTATAAGTGGGCTGTGTCACTCCCACCCGGGAGATTAGTCTGAGCCTTTGGGCTTGGGATTACTCCCGGAGGCCGAAATGCATCAAAAAAAAAGAAGGTAATGATGATCTTCTTCGATCGTTCGTAGTGCACACTTTGCTCAATCATTGAAATATTACATGTTTCTCGATCTGCTTTCTAGCCGATGAGACCAAAGGTTTGTCCGTTTAGTACTTTTTTTTTTTTAAATCCTTCTATTTCTATAAATTTTCTATTTCCAAATATTGTATTGGATTTAAGACAAAAAGAATTTCGAATTGAAGGCAGTTTATGATATTTCCAAAAAAAAAAGAAGAGAAAACAACAAAATTATACTTTCTTTACCAAACTCGATCGATTTTGTTTTATTTTTACAAAATGCTATTATTATTATTATTTTATTTATATAACTGATCAAATGTAATTTATAAATTATAATGTACATATAGAGCATGCTATTTCATTAATCTCACGGAAAAATATATATTACACTAATTTGTTTTATAAACGCTAGGAGTTGATGGGACGATCGACCAAGATCAATCACAACCATATCATGAGAAGTCTCCTCAAAGTCGTCGTATCGTGAGAAGCAAGCTGGGGTCACCACTGTCTCACGCACCTCAAGATTCACTTCTCACAAATTGGTTCGAAATTTCGTCGTCGCATGCACCTGTCTCAGTTCTCTATAGTAGAACACTAGAATTCAAAGTTCATTTAAGATCTTAATATTCTGTCTTGTCTTCCTTTATTGAGACGGTATTTTTATTAGGCAAAAGGGCCCCCTTTGTAATGTCTAATTTCTGTTTCAATGCAATTAATCATTAGATAAAAAAGGATTATCTAAAAAACCAGTGTTCATATGTAAAGTTAGCCCTGAGCACATTATCCGCATCCGAAAAAAAAAACCGAAACCGATCCGAAAAATTCGGTTCGGTTCGGATTCGGATCTTGGAAAATATCCGATTGGATGTTTATTATGGGTTACTTCGGATTCGGTTTCGGATCGGGTAATAACCGAAACCCGAAGTATGATCCGAAAAAACCGAACTATTATATATCTTTTATCCGATGTCTCTTGAGTTTCCCATATACTCTTCGATTTTGCCCTTCGGTTTCGGATTTTTTCGGATTTTTTTCTGATTTTTTGGATTTTTTCGGTTTTTTTCGGGATTTTTTTCAGGTTTGGTTGTTTTCGGTTACAGGATAATCCGAAAAATCCGAATCCGAATTTATTTCGGTTTTACATCGGATCTTCATTTCCATATCCGAACCGATCCGAATCCGATTAAAACCGATCCGATCCGATCCGAATAATACAAAATATCCGAATGGATCTTTCAATCCAACATCCAAATATCCGAACATCCGAAAGATCCGATCGGTTCGGATCCGGATATCCGAATGCCCAGGGCTATGTAAAGTCATCAAGCGAATAATTCCTAAAAGATATAACAACAAAATTAGTAACCAAAAGATTTTTTTTTTTTTTGAACAATAACCGAAATATTTTTGTTAGAAAAGAGTACGTTGGCTCCTTACTTCCTTTGGTAGCGGAGAAGCTTCTTCTATATAAAGAGCCATTGGCTTTCTTTCCCAAACCAAACGAAAACCATAGAAACAAAGATAACACACAAAACCAAAACACATTTTCTCTTCTTTGGTCTTCAATGGCTCAAAACTATCAGAATACAAGAATCGCTCTAAAGGCTTTTGAAATGGTCGATAAGATGTATGGTAAGTCCCAGAAAATAAGCCCTAAACCACATGTTTCTACTCAATACTTCAGTGGTGCACATCCTTTTATTGACCAAGCTGATCGGTTTGAGAAGCCGAAAGAACGGGCGATTAGCTGCGACAAGGCGTTCCAGCTCTATGGAGGGGTGCTTATAAAGGAATTTCGTAATTAAGCACGCTAATTAAAACTCGAATTATGTTGAAGTGTCAAAATAAGTTATAATAAATTAAAGTGTGATAGTTTTTATTGCTGCATTTGGAATAAGTATATGACATATGTGCTATAACGGTTTTCATTTTAAAATAGGGTTTAGATCACAACCAAGTGTTTGGATCTGCAATGTATACAATGTAATATAAGTTGAAGCTTATGTAAGATACAATGTTACGGTGTTATATGCTCTTACAAAAGTTTATAAACATGTATAAACTACGTTACAAATGAAACACTATAATCTTCCTTACCACAAGCATGTGCAGTTATTAAAGTAGTAAACTGGAACGAAATACACTTTTTTTTTTGCCAACTTCACATTTAAATTTGATCAAACCCTAACTGATTTTCCAAATCGGAGGAGAAAAGTTTATAAAATCAGCAAATCTAATTCTAGACTTACGAGCCATGCAATCCGCCTGAGAGTTCGAACTACGTGGAATCAAACACAAATAATAAATTTGTAAACCTACTCAAGCAAGCATAATTAAGTGCTCGTCCAATAGGTTAAGGTTGGCCACTCGATAGGGCCTGAGAAATCTTGATCAACTTCGAGCATAAGGGCTTTCAGATCTTCTGAATGTAAAGGGGAAATACTTTGTCTCCAAATTAAAGGATACACACCTAAAACTCAAGGCTACGTGAATGAAGCTAATTAAATCATCATTTGTAAGCTAAGCCAAACAAATGTTCAAACTGTTACTTAAATACAACATCATTTACAAGGTTTTATTATGAGCACTTGTTATAAAATATAAATATTATATATTTTGTTTCCATATACAGTTTAAGTAGTAAACTAGACCAAAAGACACAACTGCATGTCGTAATTCATAGCATATGCACAGTACCGGTTCATGACTATTGAAGGTCCTAAATCACACAAAAGGGGTAAAACAATACTTTAATCAAAATCTCGTTTATTGATCAAGAGTCGGCGTTACAACAGAGTTTTAGTACGATGGCAAAGACAAAAGAATTTGAGATCGGTAAAGGAGCTCTCTCGTATTCTCTGGTCTCTGCGGAAGTTGTGGATGCCTGGATGAATGAGTCTTCTCCTCTATTTATATTGTCTTGAGGCGGTTTGAAGGGAGAATATTTCCTTTTCCGAGTTTGATTAGGAGAAGGAAATATTCCGGTTTTCTCTCCGAGATAAGGATATCTTCCTAATATCTCGAAGACTCAGTCGAGGGGAATATTTCCATTTCCGAGATCGGCGGAAAAAAGGAAAAATATTCCGGTTATTATCTGTTGTAACGGACTGGGCTCGCGCTGGGCCTAGATCGGTGGCCGAGATGGGCTTAGCGAGATTCCGAGCTTGGCCCAATGTTTTTGGGCTGATTTGTCCTTGATCCGAACCATCGTAAACCGGTCTTGATTGAACCGGTCTCGGTTCGAACCGAGTTAAACCACGGGGTGCTAATCCTCCCTCTAACAATTGGTCCCCCCCTCAGTTCGGCGAGGGAGTTTATGAGTTCGGTGAATTTCTAAGGAGTATTCTTTAGCTCGGTTAGAACTGAGATCGGTATGGCTTGTCTATTTATTCGAGTTTGGCAAGCCTTTTTCAGTATCCTTGGGTCGGTTTCGAATGTTCGAGTTCGGTAGATTTCTCTCGGGAAGAGAGTGTTGTTTCGTCTTCTTTAGTCGTGGAACTCGAGGAGTTGCGTGTCGATTCATCTTCTTCAGTTGCAGAATTCGATGAGCCGTCATCATTACTTTTTCTCTATAAATATCGCTCGAACCTCCTTCCGTTTCTCACTTCTGTTTATTTCCTTCAAAAGGTATTCTTCTTTCTCTCTCTAGCGCTCTCCCTTCTCTCTAGAATATATCTATTTTCCGTTCTCCGATCATCTCCTCCGCCATGATTTCTCCGATTTGCTCGAAGATTTTCGAGTTCTTCATCGTGTTCTTCATCAACTTCTTCCTTTAGATCGATATGGATTCAAGGGCTTCTTCTTCTTCTGTTAATGACCGAACTCCGCCATCGGGATTCCCCGATCTCGAGCCGTTCGTCGATAGCTCCAATTCGAGTTCGAACGATCCGAATGATGTTCAGCAGGAGCTGATCAGGCGTAACTCCCAACGTACCGCTGCTGGGCCGAGTAATCCAAGGGTTGTTATCGAGGTCCCTCATCTTATCGATGAGGATGAGCCTGAAGAGGAGGTTGCCGAATCAAACGATCAAGTTCGGGTAGATCAAGAATTTGTAGCTCGGCTCGCGGAGGGTGACGATGCTGCTTATCCAGACGATCGCGCTGTTTCGCCAGCGGTTTGTCAAGACGTAGGAGACGATGTTCCTATGTCGGCTGCCAGACGGGTGGTTGAAAAGCCTGCGAACATCGGACCATCTCGCTCTACCGCGGAGACGGTCCAGGTTACCTTGGAGAGGTGCGGCGCTCCGAACGACCTGCTCTTCAAGATCCCGAAAGTTGCCGATCGTCCGTGGGATGCTCCTGACGGTTATATATGCGTCTATGAAGAGTACTTCAGAAGCTTCGGACTTCGATTTCCTATCCCGAGGCTCTTTTATAAGTACTGCAAGAGGCGGCACGTCGCAATTTCTCAGCTCATGCCGGCCACGGTGATAAATATCATGGGTCTCCTTACTCTTGGGGAAGAGTGCGGCATTCCCATCACGGCCAAGGTCTTCGAAAGGCTGTTTCGGGTGAATTTGTCGAAGGCCAGACCTTGGTTTTTATCGGCTAACGCGAAGCCGGAAGCCGATCTCGTTACTGGGAACAAGCCGAGCAAGGTCAATAACTGGAATGCCCGGTACTTCTTTGTGAAGATTGATGAGTCTTCCGTTGAGCGTCCGGACGGGAGTTACCGAACTCAGTGGAGGACTCCTATCGGTAGACATTGGTTCTCGATTTCTATCTATTGCTTTATTTTGCCTAAGTTATATTTTTCCTTTTTCTTTTCAGATCGTCACGTACCGGGCTTCCTTATCACCACACCAGGATTCACTTTTGCTCACGCGAAGCAGTTGAGTGCGGCTGGGAAAGTTCGGTGGCCTGAAGCCTACCAAGAGAAGCTCGATTTAAAGGCCAAAAGAGCTCTTAAAGGTATGTTAGTAAACTTTCCTTTGCAGTCCGGTGGTATCTTTTTTTTTTTATATATCTGTATTATTCTTTCTTCCTACAGCAAACCCCTCTCGTCGCCGAAAGATGAAGCTCGATGATATTCCTGATCTTTCTACCGAGATGGATGGTGATGAAGTGGATGCGGATATCCCTTCTGTAGCCGAACAGGCGACTCCTGAAGTTCCTTCCTCGATCGAGGTCGGACAAACGGCTGACGACGAAGAGATAGTCGGAGGTGATGTTCCTGCTGGGGAACGGGTTCCCGCTGAAGAGCGCACTTCTCTTCCGGCCGAAAAGAAGAGAAAAAAGAAAGCCAAAAAGGGGACTCGGCAAGCGGCCGACCAGACTGCTGGGGTCGGTACCGAGCGTACTGAAGGCGGTGAGGGGAATACCGAGCCCCGACGTGTTGAAGAAGATACGGTGGTCCTGTCGGATGATTCTCCCATACCTAAGAGGCATCGGACGTCAGATCCAGCGGCCGACTCGTGGGATTATGCCGAATCATATCGGCGAGTGAGCTTTGGCCCGGACTTCTTTCCTCCGGTTGATCGCCTTCATAAATCCGAGGCTTTCAAGAAACTGACTCGGACCACTGCAGAGGTAAACACTCTTTTACGAGTTTGTCGCTCCTTCTTTTCAATCCTTGTTTCTGACGTTTGTTGTTTCGACAGATGGTTACCCAGACGAATGAGATCGTCGGGTCTTATGACTGTGAGCTCGGAGCCTCCCGTCGTAAGGCTTTCGAAGCGAGCGTTCAAGTCGTGGAACTTCGTAAAGAGCTGCACGTGTCCGAGGACAGGGTGGAGGCTGGCGATCGCGCGGTAGCCGAGCTGACTAGGGAGCTGGCCGCACTGAAGAGATCCAACGCCGAGCTGGAGTTGGAAAAGGATGCGCTCTCGATGAAGTTGGTTGCGAAAACTTCGCGATTGCAGGCCGGCCGTACTCAGTAAATTTCGAAGAGGAAGGTGGTCACCGAAAAGTGCCAAGTTCGGCTGCAAAATGTCAAGGATCATCTATCGGCGATCGATCAGGCAAAGAAGCCATTCCCCGCTATCAACCAAATTCATGGAATTCTTGGTTTTTGCGAGAGCCTCAAGAAGAAGCACGGTATTATTGTTCCGCCGTCTCGCATCGAAAAGCTCGAGAAGCTTAAGGTCGAAAAGTCGGTGGAATATGCTGCGATCGATCTCCGCGAGCTGGCTGATGCGGATCTGGTTGTCTCGCCGTTCACCGATCCAGTGCACCCGGAGGTTTCGACCTCGATGGGCAATGAAGTCCCACCGGGCCTTGATGAGTTCGAATCCAACCGGGCTTCGATGTCGGCAGATCGTGCTGACGCGATGCGGAGGCAAAATGTTTAAGTTGCTTGCTCTTCTTTTTTTTGTCTTTTTGTAATCTGTTTGGTTTTCTTCTGCCCGAATGGGCTTATAACTTGACCTCTTGGACCGGAGAGTTTTTAAATTTCGGTATCCATTTTGTTATTTGCCCGAGGGGGCTTTTTAAATGAATCCTGGTTTTTATTGATTGCGGACTCGAATGTTGTACTTAGTCGTTTTCTAAGTCATTTCTAAGTTGAGTTTTTGTATTTTTGAAGTCGTACATTATACGAACTCCTCAAGCTCGTCGTACACAATGGTGCCGTAATCAGTACGGTCTTAGCCGGGTGAAGAGGACGAGTTTAACTGAACCTGTTCGAGGTTGGCAATCCATATTGTAGATCGGCTTATTGATTTTGCGATTATTGAGGAACCGGCTTACTAGTTTCGCGATTGTTGAGAAATTGGCTTACTAATTTTGCGACTGTTGAGAAATCGGCTTAAATTTGCGAGGAAAGACGTTCTGCTTGACCTTAGAGTTTGGTTTAAGAGTACGTGAACTGCTCATCTTAATATGCTCTAGGTTTTTCTCATATTGAATCCGAGTGTGCGAGACGGACTCGGCTTATTTGGCTTGGATAATCTGAGAAGTTGATGCGAGACTGGTCTCAGCTTTGAATGTGGAAAGTGTATTATCCATTACGACCGCTTTGAAACGTTCCATGAAGTTGCGTAGGGGCTCGTCCTGCTTCTGTTCGAGGGCCCAGAGTTCGGCGTTCTTCGTTTTCTGCTTGATAAACATGGTGAAGCGTTTGAGGAACTTGGTAGTGAGCTCGTTGTAGCTGTTGACTGAATTTGGCTCGAGCGTCGAAAACCAATCGAGCGCGGCTCCGGATAGGTTCTCTACAAATAATTGGCACATGGCTGCGTCCTTTTCGTTTTCCGAGTCGAAATGAAATCGATTCATCATGATAACAAAAAAGGTCAGGAAATGCTTAGGATCGGTAAACCCATCGTATGGCGTGATCTTGACCCTCTCCAATCGTCGGACTGGAGTGTTGATGACTCGGTCCGTAAATGGTGTCCTCTGTGACTCCTGAATCACCCGATCGATTTCTGGCGCTGAGCTCGTCGCCTGGTGGACTTTAGACCGCATGTCTTGTAACTGGGCTTGGACCCTTGCGAATTCCATGTTCATGGCGGCTTGATCCGCTATGTGGATTTCCGAATCGGCTGCGGATCTCCTAGTCTGCAGGTCGGTTGCACCCGAGAGTTGAGCGTCGGTCAGGTCAGGCAAGAGGTTCCGGCGTAATGCGTTTTTGTTGGCGGGGGTGATCAGGTTTGGATCGAGGGTACCGATCTGGCTTCGGCGTTCAGTGTGGGATGCTATTAGAGATGCGATCCGCTCTTCATTCTTTTTGTTGATTTCTGCGAACTGTGCTGCCTTGGCTTCCATAAAGATGGTCGGATCCATGAATGCTGGGGTAGCTGGAGGCGGTGGAAGAGTCCTCGGGGGATTGGTCTGATTATCCCTTCCAGTAGGTAAGGTCGGAGGGAGTCCTCCTCCAATTGTTGGTAACCCAGTGTCGGTTGGATTGATTTCATCGACCTGGGGGTTTTGATCGTCGTTTTCCGAGCCGTTGATGATGACCACAGAGGTGTCGATAGGGAGAACCATCGCCGAACTCAATCAAACGATATCCGAAAGTATTGTTCTAGAATCCCCCATAGTCGGCGCCAATTGTTGATCCGTAAATCATACAAAAGGGGTAAAACAATACTTTAATCGGAATCTCATTTATTGATCAAGAGTCGGCGTTACAACAGAGTTTTAGTAAGATGGCAAAGACAAAAGAACTTGAGATCGGTAAAGAGCTCTCTCGTATTCTCTGGTCTTTGCAGAAGTTGTGGATGCCTGGATGAATGAGCCTTCTCCTCTATTTATATTATCTTGAGGTGGTTTGAAGGGAGAATATTTCCTTTTCCGAGTTTGATTAGGAGAAGGAAATATTCCGGTTTTCTCTCCGAGATAAGGATATCTTCCTAATATCTCGAAGACTCAGTCGTGGGGAATATTTCCATTTCCGAGATCGACGGAAAAAAGGGGAAATATTCCGGTTATTATCTGTTGTAACGGACTGGGCTCGCGCTGGGCCTAGATCGGTGGCCGAGATGGGCTTAGCGAGATTCCGAGCTTGGCCCAATGTTTTTGGGTTGATTTGTCCTTGATCCGAACCATCGTAAACCGGTCTTGATTGAACCGGTCTCGGTTCGAACCGAGTTAAACCAGGGGGTGCTAATCCCCCCTCTAACAGGTCCTACTAAAAAAAAAAAATGTGCCCTGTTTAGTAAAGAAATTTTTTATTTTAGTAAATGTGCCCTAGGCAGTCGACTACCCCGCCTATGCCCCGGGCCGGGCTTGCATATGCACCGCGAGGACATCGAAGCAGAAGGACCTTTCAACCATTGAAGTGGAAAAAAATATTGATAAAAGGATTGAGAATGGTAAAATATTTATTGTTTATCCAGTTAACCACAACAAATTTCTAGTTAAAGATGACAAATTTGACTGTTTTGTTGATATGGACAGAAGAACGTGCTCATGTGGAAAGTATGACTTGTTAAAAATTCCTTGCATATACGCCATTAAATCAATTTTTTTCTGTAGACAAAGGAACTACACCCACTCACTCATAAAAGGTATACTACTGCTATATGGAGAGCGACTTATGAAGAATGCATTAATCCAATAGATGTTCATGAAGATGCATGGCGTGTCCCACTAGATGTTGAACATGCCCAAGTTCTACCACCTGAAATATGAAGAGGAGCTGATATACATGGAAAACGAAGACAAGAAACAGTCAAAAACAATATACGATCGTCACAAAGATCACAACGGTCTAAGATACCTAAGTGCAGTCGGTGTGGTATTGAAGGTCACAAGAAAACGACATGTGATATAGCAATATATACATTTGTTCTCTCTGTTTTAATTTAATTTCTTTTGCTTTCCTCGTTTGTTTAGGTTTGATTTACCTTCTCTGTATATCACCAACTACCATCGTTTGTATTTTTCTTCATGTCTCTTATTGTTTTTAAGTTTTCTGCACTGTACTTATGGTTTGTGGGTTATTTGAAGCCGCTGTTATTAGTTAAGGGATTAAGGTTATCATTAGCATATAATTGACAGCATGTATAAAATTGTTGACATATAGAGGCTAAGGAAGAAAATATAGAGAGCGTGATTCTTTTTCAGATTGAATTTGCAAGCTGTGTTTTGTCGACAAAAACTCCAATATACCAAAACGCAACACTTCATTAAATCTCATATACGACCAAAAAAATGAAAAACCGAGTATAATTACCTTACCTTAAAGATAATATTATTGTGAATAAAATATTAAATGAAGTCTTTAATTAGCACCGCTGGTTATACACTTGTATCTTTTAATGACTTTTTTGGGGGGTTTGGTTTACACTAAGCCATGTTTTCTAGGAATTTCTTCTAGATGCAGAGCAAGCGTTAAACCCAAATCAAGAAATCGACACTAAACATGCAGATACTAAGCATTACACGAAGCCGAAGAAGAACATCAAAGAGAAAAAAAAAACACAAATATAACGGAATGGTCAAGGATAATTAGAAATTAGATAAGAGTTGAGGAGTGTGATGAAATTGTTTACCGTGTGATACACAAAATTTTAATCCTATAAATAACTACTGCAAATGCACAACAAGAGTTGTAGTATTGTAGGGATCGAATCCACATGAACCAAGTGAAACACTACGAGAATGCATGAGGAAAGTAAATAAAAGACGAATGCAATCTTCATGTAATTTGCAAGAATCCAAGACTCACTTAACAAACTATCAAACAAGGAATGAATTTAAGAACCGTTCTCAAACTCAGACATGAATTTCTAGCCAGCCCACTATCGTGGCACTAACTACTATGCCTAATAACCTAAGTATCTAAACTGTCGTTTGACCTTAAAGTTCTAGACACACATTAAAGTTCATGTTTGATAAGTTCACAAATCGCCTTAGCATCAATTTTCGTTGGCTAATCGTCGTTGGCTAATGACGATTTGCTCATCTATGTTCTTTCAGAAAATCTAAAACACTTTTGATGAATAGATTAATCCTAAGATCATAAACTAGGTCTAAGCCTTAAACTCAACAATAGATGAAGAACTCTATGTAATTCCTTATTCTAATAGATCTGTTTCAGTGATTCATGAAAATTCTTTGAAACCCTAAAAACCTAACTAATGATCTACTCATACATAATCGCAGAGAAAACACAGAGTGATAAAGAAAAACTCATAAGTAGATCATTAGTCATAAATGGAAATCCAAAGGGGTTCAGAAATCTCAAGAGATGTAGAGTCAGAGATTCGTCTCTCCAAAAGCTTACAAGAGAAAAAGCAAAAAGTCTCGATAAGAAAATAAAGTGTAGTCTAAAAAAATCACTAAAAACATGTTTTAATAGGTCTAGGGTCGTCCAGGGTCGGAATTGAACGAATTTTGGGCATGAAAAGGAAAAGTCGAATTTTTCTTTTTGTGATATGGAAGTGGATCGATCGATATGGTTGTTGTCCCACGAAATCTTCCTCGTCTCGTAAAGACGGGATCGATCGATCCGAAGTTTTTGATTCGATCGATCCAAAGTTTTGCTCGGTCCAGAAAACACGCGCAGTGGTGGATCGATCGATCCAGTGATGGGATCAATCCAATCTTTTTTTTGTACTTTCACCATTTTTTCGCTCCTTAGTCTCCACACTCCGTCCTGAAACGCCTTTTGACCTGAAATGATTCTAAAATGACTAAAAGACTCGAAAACATTGCAAAACATGGGTTAGAATGCGTTAAAACGCAACACATCACCGTGGTAATCGCACTAGCCACGACGGCTGCTTTAGCTCCGACAATAGCTCCAGCTTCACCAAAAAATTCCCAAAATCAATTTGGTGAGATTTTATTGAAAAGACCAATACAATAGTGTTTTGCAGCAAATCCAACAAACACATAGTCTAATCAAATCGAAGATAAATACAATACTTGATGAAAAAACGATGAGGAGAAAAGAAAGATCGAGGAGGAGGACGGATAAAACGAGGAGGAGGAAAGAATGAGGATGAGGAAAGCCGAAGGAGGAGGCGGACATGCGGAGGAGGAGGAAAGTCGGCAAAATTTCACTCGCCAGAGTTGACGAGACGACAGAGAGGACAACTCCGGCGAGTGAACTTTGACGGAGAGTATATCGAAGGAGAGCCATAACAAACAAGGAAGTATGCTCGAAAATAAGGTGAGTCTAGTTTTTTTTTTTTTGTCGGGAAAGAAAACTTCTAAATTGTTTTTTTTTTGTTTTTGTGTCTTGGGTTTTAATGTGGATTAGCATCTTTTTTTTCTATCAAAGTAACTTTAGTAAGGTTTTTTAAAAGTTTATAAATAATGTATATTTTTAGATTATTTAAAGGTAATTTAAGATTTCAATTATTATAAATCTTAATGGGATACTGTTTAATGAGAAAGGTTTAGTGGGACAATAGTTAGGCTCATTTTTCTTTTTTTCTTCCAATTTTCTCTTCTTTTTTTTCTTTCCCTTCACCTGTCCGTTTGTATATTTCTCTCCTCGGGCCCATTTTTTTTTTCCACGATGATATTTTCTTCTTCTTCAATGGTAAGTTTTCTTTCTCTTTTTTAGCTTTTTCACCAATTTCTTTCATATTCATATTCATCTTTATTTTTTATTTCCCTTTTCACCAATCATCGATAGAAAGAGAACTATTTAGAAATCTCACTTATTAGAGTTTGATGAAAAAGTGTATTGAAAGTGAAGGAAGAAAGATTATGTCGACGTCTTTTTAGATTACCTGTAATTTTGCATACTTTATAGGTTTCGAAACTATACTATATTTACTTTTTTTAAAAAAAAATCTTATTAATTGAAAAATCTTTGATTTCTTATACTCGTCTGAAGTAAACCTAAGCACAACACTGCTTTCACTTAAATTCGTTAATTTGTTGATTCCCTTAAAAAAAATATAGTATCTCCTTTTCTTTACGCGTTTTGAATAGTGGAAAATAGACACACGCACACAAATTCAAGTTACAATTTTAACTTCTAAACCAGAATTTTACTGAAAATAGGAAATACATACATAAAAGATGATGTTACATTACATTACATTTATGTACTTTTTACATGCTACTAACAGAACACACGCCCACAAATTCAAGTTGTAACATTATTACAACAAAACTCTCAAGAGAGTAAAGTTTGAGCCGGTCTGCACTCGTTCACACCATATCTAAATAAATAAAAACTGCAAAACAACCCCACAATTTTGGTAATAATCCTAACATCATCCCTTAACTCCAGAAAGTCGGGTAATTGGAACGTTGACCTTATTGCCTTCGTTTGGTTTGTGGTTTACGTAAGAGACGGGCAGCGGAAACGTTGAGCTGTTTCTATAGTTGATGACAAAACCGGTTGTTTTACAAGGACTGAATTATTTGGACATTTATAGACCAAGAAAGTTGCGTTGGTGGAAGATGTTATGGACTCTCTAACGGTATGAACTTGTGGACCATGGTAGATGTAAGAACTATTATGGCTATTGAGAGAAAAGAGATTAGGGTTTGGCGTGGACGTGTTTCTGTTGAGATTTTCTAACCCATCCTCTGCACTCATCCTGAGCTGATCTTTCCGAGAAAATCCCATGGTAGTAGAAAGAGAGAGTGTAGGAGAGAGATGAAGAATGTATTGAGTTTGTTGTCTTGGGTGATTAGATAGTACCAAAGTTAGTGGCTTTTATATAGAGATCAGAGCCCAGAGGGTAAATTTATCATTACAAAAGAAAAAAATTGTCATAAATTTCCACTTTTAGAGTTTTTATGCATACTTTTTTATTGATGCACATACGTTAGTATTATTATTATTATTATTTTTATGTATTGATGGAATAATACTTTGAAACTATATTACTTTTTTTTTTTTGTGTGTGAGAGATTATGTTACTTGTCGGGTATTAGATTAGTTCGTTAGGTTAGATTTATGGTTTTGCGAGGACTGTTGCATATGCTAATCCGGTTTAGTCCGTTCGGTTTTAACAGATATGTGGTTCGTCAAGATATGATTCTTAGTCCGGCCAGGTCTGTTGTCCTTGGGAGTTGGGACTTATTAACCCGTGGTTAACGCCAAATACAAAAAAAAATTACGGATTTGATGGATTGTTTTAATATAAGTTGTCTTGAATATGATCTTAATTTTTTTGGTTTACATCCTAAGCAAATAGTCTTAAACCAAGAAGAGTCTTGGACAACCAATTTCGAGGGGTTGGGGGGAGTTTAATTGGATTGATTGAATATTCAAACAAAATAACACTTATTAGTTTGTGTATTTTACACAAGTTTTGTGAATCATAAATCAAATAAAAAACATTTAAAATCAATGATCGAATACTACAAGTGATCAATATGCAACTTGAAAACCCTGGTATACATATATCATAGAATATGCGTATCATCAATGTATGCATGAATCGTGTGGCTAATACGTATCATGTATTTGCTTGGGAGAGAAGTGATAGGCGGAATCTGCTTTATGAAGGTTAAAGAATAAATGCAAGAAAAAAAGAGAAAGGTCGGTTAAGATTTGGTATCCATTTTATTCTCAATTATTTCTTCTCTTTTAGCATCCCATTCCTCTATATCTGCTTTTCACAAACTCTACTCAACCCTATACTATATATTATTCTAAACCTGTATTCTTTCTCTACGATTAATACTTCTATGTTTAATCAGTTTCTGTATAAAATAAGTAATTTTTCTCTGTTAAAGCTGTAAAAAAGAAGTTTCAACTTGGCATAATATAATTTTGAACAAGATACCAATCTTCGTTTAGAATCCTAAATCATTATATAATCTGTAGATATATTTGAATCCATGTAAAGTGTAAACTTTTTTTACCAGATAAAGATGGAGAGATTCATATTTAAATAATCTTAAATGCTTGGCTAAAAGAAAAGTAAATAATCCCAAGTTCATATTTAATTCCCACATGTTAATAATGTAGACATGGTCATGGATGCTTTAAGCAGATATTTCGATTAGATATATAAAAAGAAAGACATTCATGGAATATAGTTTTTAATATTTAAAAATTCTTTATTTGTTTTTGTCAGATTTTTATTTCCTTCCGGTAAATTCATGCGTGAGTTGAATATCACCTATACTGTATACTGAGAACAATATGAAATAAAATTATCAATTCATAGAGCGACGGTCGATAAACGTAGGTTCAAATTGAAGTAATCTAACTACTACTTGTCTATTCATATAGTGAATTTGATAATAAGTATATATATATATATGTATATTTCTTAGTTTTTAAATTTATCATTGCTTTATTATATAAGACTTATCTAATATATATGAGAAATAGCAGACCGTCAAACAGTCCATGGTCTTTGAAGGAGATGGACACTATTAGAGGAATAATGATTAATTAGATTTGGTTATATTTGATTCCATGTACATGTTTGTGATGCTTACACGTATCAATAAATTCTTTCATTGTGAATATATCAGAGCTTACACTTGTATATTAAACATTGGATAACCTCAAAGAAAACGAGTGTTCATAATCAAATTCAAGCGGATAATTCCTAAACAAGAGTATATTTAACCAGCTAGAAAAGTAATCTAAAGCTCTAGTTAAAAGATTATGTTGGTTCCTTTCGTAACGAAGAACCTTTTTCTATATAAAGACCATTCGCTTGTTTTCCCAAATCAAACTGAAAAAAAATAAACAACAAAGATAACACACTAAAACAAAACACCTTTCTTCTCTTCTTTGTTCTTCAATGGCAATGGCTCAAAAGGATAGGTATACAAGGATCGCTCAAAAGGCTTTTGAAATGGTCGATAAGGTGCACGGTAAGTCCCAAAAAATGGTCGATAAGGTGCACGGTAAGTCCCAAAAAACAACCCCACCACCACATGTTCCTAGAGACGAGTTCGCTTCTCGTTTTAACCAAAATAACCGGTTTGAGAGGCCGGAAGGACGGGCTATTAACTGCGATGAGGCGGTCAAACTCTATGGAGGGGTGCTTATAAAGGAATATCGTAAATAAGCGGGGTAAAACTCAAGTAACGCTGAAGATGGAGGGTGAGTTTGTAAAAACGTGTGATAGTTTTTATTTCTGCTTTCGGAAAAAGTGCAGACCAACACATATGCTAAAGCTTGTTGTAACGGTTTTCACTTAGAATAAGCTTTAGATCACTACCAAGTGTTTGTGTCTGTTATGTATCTACAAGTACTTTAAGATGAAGCTTATGTATAATATATTAATATGGAATGTTACGGTGTCAATGCCAGTTTTAACTCTATTGTAAACATAAACGAAATAAGTCTGTACATATATAAAAAACATGTGATATACAGCTACTGTATATAAGCGCTAATTTTAGCTAAGCTATGAATTGAGTTATATATACTACAAGAAAAATCATAAAAATATATTACAAAATATGAGTTATTCTAATGTTTTCCATCTCACATTATTTTTAGTTTATCTAACAGCTTTTAAAGCTGCTAGGTTTATTTTATGTAAAAACCAGTAACTGATTTATCCTATAAAAATATTTTAAGCTATTTGATATTCTTTGTGAAATGGAATGAGTATATTTTCGTATTAAAGAATCTCTTATAGAGTAAAATAGTTACTAATTTTTTAAAGATCAACATCCTAAATTTTTTGTCATATTTTTTGGATCCTAAATTTGACAACATCCTATAATAAAGCAATGATAAATTTAGGATGTTGGACAAAAAAATTTTTGTCATATTTTTTAGTCAAAAAAAAAAAAAAAAACATCCTAAATTTTTTATTTTTTTAATCATATTGGTTTATTCGAATTGCAAAAGACAGCTCCATAACAGAGCATAACAGAGGTTCCAAAAAACGATAGGAACACAACAGAGCAAGATCGCTTCAAGGCCTAAAATTAATGAAGAACTTGAAGAAGCGATACCTAAGCGAGACAAAACTCAATCGTATAGACATTTCTCTATTCACCGTCGGGGAGTTATTAGATGCTTCTCCCTGTGTCATGTCGAATACGATGCTTCACCCTAATTAATATCTATAAATAAATATATTAATCAGTTTGAAAACTTTCTGTTATTCGTAAATTCTTTAGCATCTAGAGGATTTGCACACTATGAGGAAAATACCAATAGGGTTTCGTTTTCCGTTGAACAAAATGGGTTCAAACACGGAACGGACAATTTTAACCCTGTCATTCAATAAAATATTATGGTAAATTTTATCCAATATTTCGATATTTGCAATTGCCAATTACCGAAATACATTGTCATATGTTGTTATCTACCTAATCCACTCGTTCACTTATTTTTACGAGTGTCTTAAATTTCTAACACCATGCCAATACATGTAGTACATAAATATGTTAATTTCAGTAATAACAATAAATGTGGATTAAAATATGAAATTAATGGTTTTGAACAAACAGTATTAAAATATGAAATTAACTGTTTGTACAATTTATGTTGAACGGTTTTTTTTTTTATTATTATTTGTTTCTTGCGAGTTTTTTTGCTGTTTACAAATCGTTGGCAATTACCCCTGAGCATTATGAGTATCAGATCGAAGAAAGTCGGGAACGGATACTCATAAAAATATCTAAATCTTATGAGTATCAGATCGGAGAAGGATCGCAAAGATATCGAATCTATTGTCATATTTTTTGGCAATTAATTAATAGTTCAGATATCTAAAACTACTATCTAAAGTATATTCATACAAATAAAGATCAGATAGATAATGCGGAACAATTACATTATTTATTCTTAAAAATATGACAATAGATTCGATATATCTTTGCGATCATTAATTATTCTTAAAATGGTTTGCTTTCACGTAGTAAAATTCTTCATGCTTTCTATTTATTTATGAGTTACGAGTTACGAGTTACGACACAACGTTTTTAAAATGGCATCAAAAGCTTTCAAAACCAAAACACAAGTAACTCTAAATCTAATTCTAAAATGGAAAAATAATTTTCTAAAAAAATTATATGTCAAAATCACTTGTTCAACTCTATTTAGAAATGTTAATGTATGTCTTATTATCAACGGATGGCCTCAAACATCGAAAAAGATTATGAGCCAAAGACCTAAAACTTCTAAAACTTCTAAACATCGGAAAAAAATATCCTTGTAACTTGTTGACAAAAAAAATAAATAAATATATATATATATATATATATATCATANGGTATGTAAATTCATGATCTTAAAGACATCTATTTGTTTTGTAAATGATTTTTAGATTCCATGTTCGATAATATAACTTTGTCATACTTTGGAGCCCGCATATGGTGCGGGCCATATCACTAGTATATATATATCCTTGTAACCTTGCTTACAAATTATGATCACCAATTAGTAACTCATTCGAATGCAAAAAGACACTGGAAAAACAAAATTTTCTATTAAATATTATAATATTTTTTATGATCACCAATTAGTAACCGACATTTACGAATACAAAAAAAAAATTAAGTTTTTTACTATTATATTTAAATTAATATTTTTTAATGACAATTCTTTAGAGGATTTTTCGTCCTCGGAGGCAAGTCTCCTACAAAACGAAAAACGACGTCAAGGCTCAAAAAACACGATGGGGGTGTGTTTTTCGAAAGTTCTCTGACGCCCAAGTCAGAAAACGTACAAAGAAACCACAAATTTAAGTGGCAAATCGAAAAACGGAAATAGTGTTCAGAAAATGGGGTGAGGAACGGTGCCGATTGGGTCCGAAAGAAAGGATGGATCCAAAATGGGCTTAGAGCGGTGGACTTTTTGAGGTAAAAGAGAAGATAACAAGAGTTTGGGTGGAAGAACTCCACGGTCTAGGAGCAACCGTGAAGATGACCAAAGAATGGTCGGAAAAATGACTTATAGTCATGGAACGAACTGAGAGCTAAGTGTTTAGAAGCCTTAAGCATGATATATCTCAACAGACGATAAGAAAATATGAAAAAATCCTGAACCCCCTTCTCGTTGGAAGAAGGAAAGTATTTCTAGAGTTTTACCTGACCCATATTAGTATACCTGGTCAGATCCTTAGTTGTCGGGTTATTGGGTCGGATTTCAGATCCGTTGAATGGGTCGCGTACCTAGAACTTGTCTGACTTCTCACTTATTTTTTCTTGGATGTATGCGCCAACTGCTAACCAAGCCCTTGCATGTCGCTATCTCTCTCAGTGTACAACTTGGAAGCAGTGGATTAGACGTGATATGGGCATATCCCATGCCGTCGTTCTTTCCTATGTTCTGTGTGTTGTCACTTTCACCTATCACAGGCAAACAGAAGACATTAATTGCATGTTCTGTAGGTTGTCAGTAGGATGGGCATATCGATTTGAATATATTTTTATTGCCTATTGGAGGGAAAACTACTCGGAGTGAACTGTTTATTCCCGCCTAAGTGATTTACATACCTGGCATGAGTCCCTTGATACTAGGGATGGGGCTGTCGGGGTTGTCCAATCTTCAAGTGCCTTGTTCTCCGTAACCTGTGAGAGTCATTTTTCCCAATTCTCACGACACCAGATTACTATCACCTCTGCGAGGCTGGAAAATATGACATATCATTTTCTTGGCCATTCAGTCCCTAAACTTCTCGCACCTAACAGTGTGGCTTACACTGTCAGTTACGAGGAACCCAATGGCTGGTGGTCAATGTCAGGTCTTTTGGTTCTATAGGTTCCAAGGTCCGGTACAAAATATTGGGTTGGTAAGGCCCAATTTGACCCATAGAGTCATACCTGCAAAAAAACATAAACGACACGTCGCAACACGTAATTTGTCGTCCACATAAGACGATCCGTATTTAACCCAAACAATAATACTTATATTTAATTATTTATAGCTTGACATTTGGAAAAATCTGTTGATGGATGAAAGCTGTCTGTGGATATATGAATATCGATAAATTGCTTTAAGTATAAATATGTGGATGTTTTGTTGATGTATACTTTTAAAAATTCAGATAAAAAAATCATGGAATTTAGTTCAAAGTTTAATCTCTATAATATTATTTAAAAATATGAAATTTTTGAAAATAAATTTTGTTTTGTAAGTTATTATATAGTATTATGTCATTACAAATAAGAAAAAATAATTGAAATAGAAAATAATATAATTGTAATTTAAAATTATTGATGAGAATATATAATGTCTACTATTTATATTTTGAGTTTAGGATTTAGGGATTAGAGTTTAGGGTTTAGATTTAGGGTTTAGGATTTAAGCATTGGGGTTTAGGGTTTAAACTTTAGGGTTTCGGGTTTAAGCTTTATGGTTTATGGTTTAACGTTTATTAGAGTTTAGGGGTTTTAGGGTTTAGAGTTAGGGAATAAAATTTAAGTATAATATGTTATTTTTAATTTTTTTTTTTTAATTCTCTTTAATTATGATATGTCACATTTTCATTGGCTACAAAAACAGGGGTGAATAAAGGGATTCACCCCTAGGAGTGAACTTCAAAATAATTATTTTAAAAAAAATTACCCCACACTATAATTAGCGCGGGTTAAGTCATAATTTTATTTTATTTTGTCATGTTATCATATCTTTCTGGTAATTCAATTTCCTTGTGTGAGTTGAATAATACCTACTGAGAAGTGAGAACAATGTGAAACAAAATTATCAATTAGTAGATTTAATTTAATTTGAAGTGATTTGGCAACTGACGTGGCAGCTGACTCAGCAACGGTGGACGTTTTAGCTGACGTTGCAGCTGACTCAGACTGCTGAGTCAGCGCTGTTAACGGTTTGACTAACAGATTTGCGGTCAATGCTGGATTTGACTTAGATTCAATAGTTTGGATATAAAATTTGAATTTTTATGTTCGAAAGATAAGAAATTACAATGTATTTTAGTTTAGGTTTTTTTCGACACATCGAATTTAGTTGAAGTCGATTTTGACAATTATCCGTGAATGAACGGAACGAATCGGACAGACCGTCAAGCCGTCCATGGCCTTTGAAGGAGATATACATTATTGAGGGAATATTGATTAATTAAATGGATTATATTCGATTCCATGTTTGTGATGGTTACACGTATCAGAACTTACAACTTTATATTTTATATTTTGGATATCTTCAAAGAAAACGAATGTTCATTTGCAGAAATAATGCAAGCGGATAATTCAATATTTCAATAGAAAAAGTATAGAAATAACGAGAAAAGTATGTTGGTTCCTTTCGTAACGGAGAACCTTTTTCTATATAAAGGGCATTAGCTTTCTTTTGATCCAAATCAAACTAAAACAAAAAAAACAACAAAGATAACACATTAAAACAAAACACGTTTCTTCTCTTCTTTGTGCTTCAATGGCAATGGCGCAAAAGGATAGGAATACAAGGATCGCTCAAAAGGCTTTTGAAATGGTCGATAAGGTGTACGGTAAGTCCCAAAAAACAACCCCACCACCACATGTTCCTAGAGACGAGTTCGCTTCTCGTTTTAACCAAAACTCTTACGAATATGGTGGTCCAAAAGTTTATACCATTAAAGAGGCGACTAGTACTACTAGTTGTCACCGAGTCATTTATAAGTATTCAAACGAGTCAACTATAAAAAAATCGGTTGTCTCTCACCCCGTGGAACATATTCAATACTTTGGTGGTCCCCGTCCTTTTATCGGCCATGCTAACGGGTTTGAGAGGCCGAAAGGACGGGCTATTAGCTGCGACGAGGCTGTCCGACTCTATGGAGGGGTGCTTATTAAGGAATTTCGTAATTAAGCGGGGTAAAACTCAAGTTATGTGCAGGGTGAGTTTGTAAGAAAGTGTGATAAATATATTTTGTTTCTGTTTCCGGAAAAAGTGCAGATCAACACATATGCTAAAGCTTGTTGTAGTGATTTCACTTAGAATAAGCTTTAGATCACTACCAAGTGTTTGTATCTGTTATGTATCTACAAGTAAGTTGATGAAGCTTATGTAACGTAAAATGTTACGGTATTACTACTAATAATGGAAGCTTATATATATGCCAATGTAAAACATATGTGTTCTTAACTCTTTGTAAACATAAATAAGCAAGGCATACGCACAGAACCGGGCTTGAATTTTTAAATTTAAAACAAATATATTCATAAGAAGTATTTGAATAAGTTGATTAAATCCAATAGTAATAACCAATATATAAAATAAAACGAGAAGAGCATTGATTCAATTCATTCAACGCGAGAAGAGATGACACTTGATATCTTAAGTTAGGGCTTTGTATTTTCCCCGGGGTTTTTCAATCGATCTTGTTGGCTCGCATTTTCCCCGGGATTTTTCTCCGGGGTTGGATCTAGTTTCCGGTGGGTCTCCTTTCTTCACCGTCAAAGTGCGTTTAGGTCTGGCTAGGGGTTTCTCGGATCGTGGTGTTGCTGGTGATGGTTGTCAAGGATGCGGTGGTGTCAAGCAGGTCGAGATAAGCTATCGGTGGCTTCCTTTTATAAACCTTGTTCGCGCTGGAGAATTACTTCGGGCTGAGGCTGGCTAGCTCTCGGGCTTTGGTTCGGGAGGCGGCATTTTCTCGTTCTGTTTCCTGGATCTGGCTTTCTTTGGCCCTGTAGGTTTTCCCGTGCCGCCGGTGCAGGCTGGGTGGCTCTAGGTGGTTCTCGAGTTGATCGTCTTTGCATGAGCTTTGTGTGGTTGTCCTCGGAGGACCTGTAGGTGGCAAAAGAGCTTAGGTGGTCGGAGCTCATGGCCCGTTGATCCTTATCGGAACTCATGGTGTCCGTTGACCTCTGCCTCGGTACGCATTTGCTCGGTTCACAGTTGCAAACAGTTCACGGTTTCTTAGCTTCTGTTTAGCGCTCACGCAAGTTTATTTCCTCTTCGCTTCATTTGTCGTTTGCATTGGCTTCCTCGCTAGTTCCGTCGACGTCTCGACCCTTTCTCAGGCTCTTTACTATATCGCTACTAGATACGCCTTACTCCACAGCTTCGGTGTCGACATAGTACCGATTGCGTTTTGCTTCTATGTTTTTTTTTTTTTTTTGCCATGGGACCAAGTATCTATGTCGTTTCAATTGGTAACACAATTTGTAACACCTAAACCGATCATTTATATAATATTTACCATTTAGCAAAAAAAAAAATTAGGGCTTTGTAGGATTAAGCGAGATGGGAACAAACCCTTTAAGTTGTTTTTGTGTGTGGAAAAGTCCAATCCGGTTAGATGGATCATGTTGACATGTAATATGGAAAAGAAAGAAACTTATTCAAAATAAAACAAATCTAACTAATGACTTATATTCTATGTTTGACTTTGAAGTAACGGTAACTGAGCCAACAAACAAATAAACCATTTGTGATATAACTATTGAAAAAAATTGCGATTAGGGCGGGTTATTTTCATTTGGTAAGAACATCAAATGAATCCTTCTCAGCTAGATTTCACATATAAAATCCAGCCCAATAAGGCCCATTAAAGCCCATTACTAAACATTCTGAAAACGAGCCAAGGGTCCATGTCTATCCAGCATGTCGACTTTAGCCCAAACGCAAACCTCGCGAGACGAGCTGAACAAGTCAAACACGACAATCTGAATAAGTCCACGATATCTTCAATTATTCGGAGCTATCTTGAGATCTTTGGAGTCAAAGTGGTGCACATGACCCCGAGATATACGGAGAGGTTAGATCTATTTAAAGAAGACGGCGACACTTGGCAATCTGACTTTTGATTTAGATTTTACTACTTCGAGCTCAATCTGTAAACATAAAAATACATCTCTTTTGAGATACTTTGTACTCATGGATTCATCAATACAAATCCAATTCGTCGATACTCGCTTATACCTTGGTCGGTTCAAAGATAATACTTAGGGTTGCATCTTCTCGGGTTCTTTGGTGTAAAACATTATGGTTTAAGGAAGGGGTGCTGAGGTTCTCATTCATTCACTGGCTAGCAGTTTAGAATCCATTACCAACTCGGGATCGGCTTATCCATTGGGGCTTGAATGTTTTTGCAGCTTGTGTTTTTTGCTTCTTAATTAAGTGTGGAATCCCACATCCACTTGTTCTTCGAATGTGGGTACTCTGCTTCCATATGGTGACTTACATAGTCAGTTGGAGGAATCTCTTCAGGGGCAGCAAAGGTTCTTCAACTATTTCTTCAAGTGACCATCTAATCTCTTTGGCGTGAACGCAACTCTCGGATCTTCTCCAACAAATCTTCATCGAAAACTCGGGTGCAACAGGCCATTGACCGCGCAATTAGAGACATGTTTTTCTCACTTCCTCTTTCGGACTACCCGACTCATCCCTCCTTGAATTTTGCTTCAGTTGTATATGTCAAGTGCGTGTATATAACATTTCAAAAATGCACTGGATCTGATCAGTCTCGGAACCAAGTGGAGAGAAGAATGGATCGAAGATGATAAGATCCAGTGCATTCTTAAAATGTTATACTTATATATATATATTATGTTTAGAATGAAAAACTCCATGTGGTAGAGTTTTTCTTTCTTTCTTTTTTTGAAATCCATGTGATACATACATAATTAGCAATCACATTTTCTAAAGATATTTGATATATAGCATTCCATATACCCAATTTTGTGACTAATCACCTCCAATGATATAAAAAGACCATTAATTTTCCCGCAAGTAAAGCAAAAACCATTGGTAAGAATTGTTTTTTCTTTTTAAAAATGAGAAACTAATTACTACCTCATGTTCGTTAACGGTATATAACTAACTTTCCCTCCCTTCTTCCACATATAAGTAGGACTTCGAAACCAACTCATATTTAGCAGCAAAAATACTAAAATAATTTTTTTTTTTTTGCAAAAACAAAAATATAATGCTGAATGGATGGAACGATTCAAGCAAGAAGAAAACATATGCCTTGTTGGGCGTCGCATCTCTCTTTATGGCAATGGTCGTCTGCGCGGAGGCCGTTAAAAACGACAGCAGACCGAGTCGAAAAACCGCAGAGATCCACCGTGAAAGCAAGCTTGTGATAACAAAGACGGCGGTGAGTGTGATATGTTCCTCCACCGATTACAAACAGGATTGCACCACGAGTCTGAGGACTGTGAGGTCGCCGGATCCTCGGAATCTGATTAGATCAGCTTTCGATCTAGCAATCATGTCGATTCGGAGTGGAATCGACAGGGGGATGATTGACCTGAAGGGCAGAGCGGACGCGGATGTGCACACGAGGGACGCGCTTAATAGTTGCCGGGGGCTTATGGATGATGCAATCGAGGATCTTCGAAAAACGAGGGATAAGTTCAGGGGGTTTTTGTTCACCAGGTTTTCAGACTTTGTTGAGGATCTTCTGGTGTGGCTAAGCGGTTCGATCACGTACCAGCAAACGTGCATCGATGGATTTGAAGGGATTGATAGCGAAGCTGCAGTAATTATGGAGAGGGTTATGAGGAAGGGGCAGCATCTCACTAGCAACGGATTAGCGATCGCCTCTAATCTCGATTTTTTATTGAAGACTTTCCGTATACCAATTCTTAGGGTACATAACACGTTACATTCTATCAAAACTAGCATTTTACATTTCTTAATTAGGTTCAATATGGTTTTTAGTGAAGCTTTTTAATAACTAAAACGACTGTATTGACAAAAAACAAATTTGATACAACTCTTTTTGTTTTGTTCTTGTTTTAGTGTTAGGTTCCATGGTTTTTTTTATGGAGTTGCTATCTTTTATTGCCTCTTTTAACTTTCTGAAAATTATTTTTACTTGGGATGTATAATCAACACCGGACTTGATGTCTCAAACAGTCAAGAAGGGGCAGACTCGGCATTTTTCGTTCGGGTTCTTCACAAGAACGGCCTTTGGATTCTTCCGAGAGCTCTCCTAAGAAATTGGACTCTTCCGAGAATCAACAGTTGGATTCATCCGAGAATCAACAGTTGGATTCTTCCAAGAATCCTCCTCAAAGATTGAATCCTTCCGAGAAACCGCTGGATTCTTCCGAGAAACGACCGTTGGATCCTCCTGAGAACCGACCATCAGATTCTTCCAGGAACCGACCGTCCGGTTTTTCGGAGAATCCTCCTCAAAATGTGGATTCTTCCGAGAATCGACCTTTGGATCCTCTTCGAAAATTAAACCCTCTTAGAAAATTGGATCCTCTTGAAAAAGTGGATTCTTTAAAGGATCGACACTTATCGGAGGAAGGAGGGTTCCCGCGGTGGGTAACACTGCATTCGCGGAGGCTGCTTGCAGCACGCGGGAAAAAAATAAACGCGAACGTAGTGGTGGCAAAGGACGGGAGTGGTAAGTGCAAGACGATCGCACAAGCATTGGCAATGGTACCAATGAAGAACACGAGGAAGTTCGTGATTCATATAAAACAAGGTGTTTACAAGGAAAAAGTAGAGGTAACAAAGAAAATGCTTAACGTCATGTTCGTCGGAGATGGACCAACAAAGACCATTATCACCGGAGACATCGCCTTCTTGCCCGACCGCATCGGCACCTACCGCACTGCCACCGTCGGTAAATCCATATATAACATTTTACGTAAAGTTTTCCTTTACATAAAGTTTTAATACATTAATTTACGTAATATTGAACTAACCTAAACTATCAAAATTTCATAATTCATTTCAGTTATGCATTTTTATTTAATGTAAAATTCCTAAAATGTTTCTTTGGTGTTTAAAGCGGTGAACGGTGACTATTTCATGGCAAAGGACATAGGGTTCGAGAACACGGCCGGAGCGGCACGTCATCAAGCGGTCGCACTCCGAGTTTCGGCCGATTTCGCCGTGTTCTTCAACTGTCGTATGGATGGTTACCAAGACACACTTTACGTCCATACCCACCGTCAATTCTACCGTGACTGCCGCATCTCAGGCACCATCGATTTCGTATTCGGTGATGCCAAGGCTGTCTTCCAAAACTGCGATTTCGTCATCCGCCGTCCCATGGATAACCAGCAGTGCATCGTTACGGCCCAAGGACGGAAAGACCGGCGTGAGACAACCGGGATCGTTATCCACAATAGCCGTATAATCGGTGATGAAACATACCGTGCCGTCAAAGCCAAGTAATCATAAATTACCATAATATAAACTTTAATTAAGTAGTAACCCTATATCACTTCAATTGATCTCATCATATATATATATATATATCTACAGGAACAGAGCGTTTTTGGGACGACCATGGAAGGAGTTCTCGAGGACAATTATAATGAACACAGAGATAGATGATGTAATAGACCCAGAAGGTTGGTTGAAGTGGAACGAGACGTTCGCACTCAACACGTTGTTCTACTCTGAGTATCGCAACAGAGGTCGTGGTTCGGGTCAGGCCCGCCGGGTCAGGTGGAGGGGTATCCGACGGATCTCCGATAGAGACGCTAAGGAGTTTTCTCCAGGGAACTTCCTACGTGGTAACGCATGGATCCCACAGACGCGTGTGCCCTACAACGCCAATTGAAAGCCTGTCTCTTTATCGTCTAACAAAGGTATTTGATTGTGTATATAAAGTCCGGAGAGAAAGGGGATTTGTATATATATAGTTCTTTTTTTGGGAGGATATATAGTATAGGTGTAATTATATTGATAAATTTTTCCTATAATTGATGTGCCAAATACTTTTATTAAATTTTTTTTTGTATATATGTAATGCCATATGAAATCAGAGTTTGAACGGTGTACACAGTGTACAAAATAATTAGGGTGATGGGTTGGGTTGGGTTGATTCATTTGACTCATTTTGAGTATCCCTACGTATGTTAGGATTGAATTTTCGATCAGTTTAATACTTGTACGGTTGTACCTATTAAAATAGTTATGCATTTGCGATCAAACATGTATGGGAATAGATTACATCTTTGAGTAATTTAAATTTCAAAGTTTTTATTTTATTTTGAAAAACCTAAATATACTTAATAAATATATTTTTCTTAAAATTTCCCGAGGGTTGTGCATCAATGAACATATTTAATTTGTTGAATAGCATAGCAGATTGTCAGCCGAGTGAAAGTATGGAGAGCTCTCACCAAAAATATGGTTTTGTTTATAGTTTTAAAAATTATTATTTACCTTCAGATGTCAAAAACAAAATTAAAAAAATTGATAACATTTAAAATAAATCTATTATACGAAGAAATATAACCTAGTTTTAAACGACATAATACTTAAAACAAAAAATAATGATAGATAACGTCAATAACCTTAACAAAAAAATTATCATATAATATATTTTCATGTTTTTCTAAAAACTCTTTCTATTGATTTTTCTAATAATTTTTTCCTCAATAGATATGATAGTATTCAATTAAAGAATTTAATTGAATTAGAAGGAATTAGATTTTCTATAAAATTCTACTGTTATTCAATTATGTATTTTATGAATTCTTTTAAATTCATGTGTTATTGGATTAGATATTTGTAATCATTCTACTATATTACTTTAAATTCTAGTGTTATTGATTTTTTTTATTTCTTAATTCTATTAAATGTTAGTGTTATTCAATTTTATTGCAGTATTGATGATAGTGTTATTTGATAAGAATTTAATAGAATTTCAATGAAAATTTGTAAAGAGTCAATTCCGAGTATTTTTGTTGTCATTTTGATGAAAATCATTAAAAGCACAACAAAAAACTTTTAAATTACTCAAAATCAATTGATTTTAAATTCATTTGTATTCTCTTAAATTCAATCATTCAATACCTCCACCTTAATATCTTTTGTGACACATTGATCGCATATACGACTTTATTAGCTTCAGCTTTAAAAAGCTTTAAAATCAAAAATCAGAATCATAGGTCGTCCGAAACTCAAGATTGTTAATTGGAGTTTCTATAATTTTTTAAGTAAACCTGATTAAGGGAAACAAAACACTTCACTTAGTATTTTTATTTTTATTTTTATTTAACTTTGGATGGGGAAAAACTTGTAATTTTTTAAATCACTAAACCAGACAAATGTCTTTTTGATTAGGCATTAAGCACAGCGGGTTTCCTATATTCTAGATCCATTGGAGAATTAATTATTTGATAACAGAGAAAGTACTACATACTTTAACAAAAGAAGAGATACAGACTCAAGAAAAAAAAAAGTTAAATCGTACGAAAACAAACATTTATAAATATTTGATTTTAACAAATTAGAAATTTTATTTTTACATGTTTTGTACGCACTAGTACGCAATAAATTTTAGCAAATTGTCTGACAACATAGCCATTGGATCTTCACAAGATGTAAAATTTAAATCAACTCCAACATCATCATCCTTTTTCTTCCATTTGTCCTTATACGAATTGCTCTACTCAGGAGCTTGAAGAATCCCAATAAACTTATCAAAAAGCCGTTTGAAAAAACGGCCAACACTGAGAAGATTACCACAATTGAAAATCTGGTTTCTATGTGCTTGGGTTGTAACGAAATGGTTCAATTGTGGTTCTCGTATTGAGTTTTTAAGGGGTGTTCAATATGTTAAAACAATATGGGCATGGCTGGGCTTTGTACTCTTCTTTTTTTTTCTTTCTTTTTCTGCATTCAATAGTAAACCTTTTAGCAAAAAAAAAATTATTATCAAAAGGCGTCTCATCAAGATTATGAGTTTCTTTAACTGCAGAAATTTTTGATTCAAATTTTCCTATCATTCCCATTCCAAGTCCTAAATTTAGTTTGATTTTTGAAATCCAGTTTGACTTGTCTAAATTCCTTCATTCTCTTCTGTCTTGTGAACTTTAGGGCCGTGATCCCTCGTATTTGTATGATCCAAACGAATAATTTAGCTAACACAATAGTATTCTTATTCTTATACTTTCTGTTACATAATCCAAACATCTCATCCTGGTGTAGAAATTAACTTCAGTTTCATAATTTATGTAAGTGTTAGTTCAATGCTCACAAACGAAGTGGTTTCCCCTGAAAGTTTTCGTTTTTTTTTCTCTTGCAATTCTTCGGCAAACAAAAACCAAAAGCATAAGAGTATGAGTATTTATTAAAATTTAAGAAAGGACATTTGGTAGATCCCTTTTTCTTGCTATTTCAAATAGACAACAAGAACAGTCCAAAGGTACATTAGACCAGGCAAAAGGAAAAATTCGAAAACTTTGGGATAGTAATAAAACAGAGTTTTAACCGACTGATTCTTAATGTTATAGGGTAGTAACCGACTGATCCTTTCAAAAGAAATGATATCAGAAAATTTAAATGATCAAATTTTCTAATATATAGTGATAAACTAGATATNTAAAATTGATAATAAAAATCCAGCATAAAATATTAACTTTAAATCAAATATTAAATAAAAAAAATCGTTTAATCATCCCTACCCGCCCGTAGGGCGGGCTAAACCCTAGTATAAAAATAAAAAATAAAGTTGAATCATATGAAAACAAACATTTATAAATATATGATTTTTACAAATAAGAACATAACTTTATTAAGAAATTTCAAGAACATAACTTTCCACATGAGATAATTTCTTGCCTCTGGGTTACAACCGAAAACAATGAAACTAAGCAAACTTAATGTCTCTCACGAAAGACTTATTTAAGAAGAAGTGAAAATTCCAACAATCACTCAATTATTAAATCCCTAGTTTATCTCCCTATGTGATCACCATTGATTCTTTTCTCTACTCGTTTCCTTGATAGGTATCATTCTAATCCGCGTTTCTAATTCTCCACAAACATTGTTGAGAACAGAACGTATCTCCAAAAGCCTTCAGGATGTTTGGGAATTGACAGCGAGAATCACACCCTTTACAAACTGGTCGATTCATACGATTATTAGAATACAAATAATTTTGCATGTCATCGCCAACAAAATCCTCACCTTTCCGTTTAACCCATATGAAGTCTCCGAGCGTGCATTTGACATGAAAAGTGATGCCACAATGATTACATGAATAAAACCATTTCTCTGGATCTAGCACTTCCTCGCATACCTCGCACCAGTACTGCTCACTCGTTTGGTCACCATAACATAGAAACAGAAAATGATCTTTATCATTTTTGTGTTTAACCATCTTTGGCAAAATAGAACATTTAATGTCTAAAACAAATCCACACTCGTCACAACTCAGAACCATAGTTACCTTATCTCCACAAACACTATAAAAACTGTCTCTCGCTGAGTAGTTGATGTATAACGGATGAAGAGGATGACTTTCATGGACAAAAGGCTCAGAAATAGAACCACACCGCACATCCAGCCATATTTGGCCATTACCACTTATGTACTGAAAACCCTGGGACATGTTTTGACAAGCATCACATAAGTTCATTCCTGATTGAGGTTGTAGAGTCACCATCATCTTGTAGAAGGAATCTATTTTCAGTTTTGGGAGATCAGCACATTTCTGATGAAGAATGAAATCATCGCATTTCATGCAACGGTAGAATGGGCTAGAAAATATGGGATAGAAGCATGCTTTACACAACATGCATTCATCATTAGCATCACTCTCTTCTTTGAGCTTTAAAGTATGCTCCTCGTGACTGAAATGCTTTATTACTCCTTCTTCGATCACCTCGTATGATTTAACCTCTAGAGTATCTTCTGATACGCTTTCAAATTCAATCCCATCCCAAATCCCAAACTTTGTGGCACACCTCAAATGAATTGCAAAATCAGGATATTTGGAACAAGAATAAGCCCCGCATGTCCAGTTTATCTCTTTCTGACACACTCCACATTTCCAATCTCCGGCAGCAAGACAATGATTGTATTGGATACGATGAACATGGCGATTTATTTTGATGATGCGCGGTATGTCTATACAATTTATGTGGATCATAAAATTGCATTGAGGACATACATAAGGATTTAGGTCGTCATCCATACCACAAGCATTACAAATAAAACTTCGTTGCGGCATAAGAATGAGTGGATGCTCATGAGCCTTAGGGTGGACAAGAGTGAAAGGAGGTGGACTCTTTGCACAATTGACGTCCACGCTGAAGTTGCAAATAGAACAATGATAAAACACATTATGAAGCTTGTTTCTACACAAACAACATTTTCCATCGGTGTAACTTGGAATGCGCGTGAGACACTTAAGAGGGCGTTTAGGATGAGAAGAGTAGTTGATCTCTGGTGTGGATTCGCCGCAATCTTTGTGAAAACTCAAATCACATAAGCTACATACATAAGGGAACCGGTCATCAAGTCGTCCACATAGATGACAAGTAAACCTTATCATCTCAGGAACAAGAGATAAATGATGCTCGTGGATCTTTGGACCTTCAATCTTTATCATAACTTCTTTTTTTGCGCATATCAAATCAATGGCAAAATCACATATGGAACAATAATATTACATTTTTGGCAAGTTACCTCTACAAAGTTTGCATTCTCCATGGACATCCTCATTTCCTGCAACTACCTTGATTTCCAAAGAATGTTGTGGATGATAGTGGTTGAAAATCTTTAGACTAGAGCCAGTGCACTCCTCGTGAAAGAAGAGTCCAGAACGAATGCAACGCCAACCATCACTATAGTAGTTTTCACCAAGATTACAGCCGGCACATTTTAGCCCGCGTGTTCGGTATTGTGCTCCATAAACTTTTTTGAATATTTCCATAGATGAAATAAATATATGCTTTTACTTTAGTATTTTTTATGTTTTGGTTTGATGTAATGATGAGAGCTTTCCTTTATATATATTAAAAAAAAATTAATAAAGAATACAATATAATCACTATGTTAAGTTATTCTTTGTTTACATGAGAAGGATACTCAAAGAATTATGCTTGTTTTAATATTGATGATGATAACTCAACGAATAAATTCTTGTAAGTTATGATGCTTCTTTTCGGAAAAAAGGAAAGTGAATCATATTTTTAGGATATCTATACATCTAAGTTATTCTTTGTTTAACAAATTAAGAGGACATTATGATTTCAAAATGGGAGACCACTAAGTTATTCTTTGTTTAACCTATGGGCCCAGTGATCCGAAAGATGGTTTGTTTCCCGAGTCAAATTTCAAAACATTAATTTAATGTATCATAAAATATTTTTATAACATAATTTTTTATGATTTAAGTTAAAATCAGAAAATTTAGCGGAATTTAAAAATTTTCATTTGATATTTCCAACTTAAAATATTTTTAAAATCTAATATGATTTTATATTTTTCCAAAATTTTATATTTTNTAAAATTTTAGTCTTTTTTGTTTGTTTGAAGTATCGATATAATAACTATAATTTCTGGAATCTCTCCTAAACATTTGAAAAAAAAAAAAAACAAAACACGACAAAATATTCCCCAATCTAGGTTTCGACATTTCACTAACGCTTCTCTTATTCCTTCGTACTCCAACAAACTCGCCCGACCGTCTCACCGCTCGGCGCCGTCTCACCGCTCGGCGCCGTCTCACCGCTCGGCGCCGTCTCACCGCTCGCCGCTGTCTCACCGTCTCACCGCTCGCCGCAGTCTCACCGTCTCACCGCTCGGCGCCGTCTCACCGTCTCACCGCTCGCCGCCGTCTTCTTCTGTCATAATTTCTCGAAGGTTTGTTTTTGTTTTTCATAATTGCATGATTGTGCGAAACTGCGAATTACTTACCAGATTTTTTTCTGGATTTTGTGTTGATTCCTTTTTTGATTGTTTGTTTGCATGATTACTGGTTCAATTGGATTTGAATATTGTTGAATCGGCTTATGATTTGGTATTGATGCGATGATTTCACTTAGGGATGAGATTTCGTGATTTAGGGTACATGGTTTTAAGTTCAGATTATGTGAGGTTTTAAACTCTTGGTGTAACCACTAACAAAAAGAAGCTATTTTACGAGGTTTATATTTCTTTCGCTTAACTATTGATTTACCTAGATATTGAGTTGTCTTAGAAGAGCATTCAAAATTGCTGGCTTTTATCTAATGTAGGTTTTAGTTGGAGATGCCTACTATTAATGAAGATTCTTTCGCTTTCCCGGAAAAACTCTTTGAACCAGGAACAGAGCCTATTCTGGGGGACCATATCAACTATCACTCTCATCTCAATCTTTTTGATGAGAAGTGGGATAGATATTTTAAAGAGGAATTAGATTACATTAAGGGATCTCCGTTTGGGGCTTTTTATCGATTAGCACAAAACAACGAATTCATTTGGTCAGGTACCCTTGTTCATTTCCTTCTTGCAAAACAGCTGGTAACAAAAAGAAAGTACGAGATATGGTCTCTTTTTGGTGGGCAACCTATACGATTTTCGCTGGACGAGTTTGGATTTATAACTGGACTCTCATGTGATCATTATCCCATTGATAACATAGAAGATGGTGAAGAAGTTACAAGTAGGTGGACTAGGATGTTGAAGTCAAAAAGGTATCCATCTTTACAAGATTTAGAAGAAATGACTTTGACATGCAGTGAATGGAGTAAAGAAGATCGAATTAGACTAGCATATCTATTGATATTGGCTGGAATTTTGATGGCTCGAAAGAAAACGAGTCATTTACCTAGGAAATATATAGAACTCGTTAGAAACATTTATAGATTTGAGAGGTATCCATGGGGTAGGGCTGCTTTTGAGGTTCTTGTAGATTCAGTTCATGAGGTGAAAAATGATTTGTGTAATCCATCATATGTTATCAATGGTTTCATTCAAGTTCTCCAAATATGGGGGTATGAGGCTGTTCCGTTGATTGCCAAGAAGGTTAAGGCTCATGTGGAAAGCGCGTTACATGATTCTATAATGTTAAAGTGGAAGGGATCTAGAGCAAGGATTGACTTTTTTGGTCTTGAAGAAAGTATAGAGAAGGTAAAATTATTGATCTCTCACGTATCCTATTAATACTTTATTATACTTTAATTATCTCAGTTAATAATCTTTTTATCCTTAGTTGAGATAATCCTTGTTTTAAAAATTGAACTTGCTTGCTTGATTTATCTATGTTACCAAATACTTATGATTTTGAAGAATGTTGAGTTAGTGTTTCTATTCTATTTATTTACAAACATTCTTTTTATTTTGTAGGTTGATGTCCATACTTTTCTTGGGAATGTGGACCCGATATGTCTTATGAAACCAAAATGGAATGATGAGATAGAAGACCCACTGGTGAGCAACCTTATTGGTAGCATCTTATCCACTACTAAATTTGATAGAAGCATTTGGGTTGGTCATGGTTTGAAAAAAGGATCATCATGTCGGGTGAAGAGGAGAAAGATTTCGAAAGTTCAAGATGAAGAGGAAGTGATTGAAACTAAGGAGTTAGTAACTCGATCGTACTTTGACTCGTGCATTGGGAAGCTTCATAAAATAATCTCTGATGGTTTTGATGGATTAAGCACAAAAATTGAAGGAGTGAACACCAAGATAAGTGAACTTGAGAAGCATGTGAAGATAATGCAACAAAGTGAACCTGATAGGGAGAAAATACAATCACCGTCAACTGATTCAGCAGCAACTATAATCCGCCAATGTAGCAAGGTCGGTAAGAAAAATTGAAGAAAAAAAAATGATTATAATTTTTTGAGTTTGTCATATATTTCGTTAATGTTTGTCTATGGTTGTCTTGTGATTGTTTCATGTCTCTGTTATATGTATTTTAAACTTACTAGTTTTATGGTACAAGTTAGATGAATCGTAAAGTGTTTTCTAATTGTAATTAATGGGTCATAAATGACATTGAAATGTATTATATAATTTTAATTAGTTTTGATAACTGTGTTTAAAGTTTTTCCCTTGACATTATTTTGCAGACAATAAAATATGATTTGAGAGATGAGTTGAAAGAGTCTCTTTCTCAAGTTTTGGTGAACGGAAATCGTGTACGTTGCTCATCACTCGATGAGAAAATGGATTTTGTTCATATTGTGTCAGTGGATCCACTAGAGAAGAAAGAAGATTCCGTTCAATCTGAGTCGAGGACTGCATCAATGGAGAATAAGGCTGATTCTGTTCATAGTGTGTCACCGACTCCATCACTAAAGAAGAGTTTCAAGACCAGAAAATTGCAGATGGTCGATGCTAAGTTAAAAGAGTTCACCGAATCAATACGTGCTGAGTTGGAAGCAACGAAAAGGGAATTCGGGGTACCTCAACAAGCCTTATCCACCACCCGTACTAAAAAGAAGAGTGTAAAATCATTGTCTTATTATGATCCATTTGGACCTATTGATAAGACAAAAGTAGATGCACTAAATGAATGGAACGAACTTGAAAGGTTAGTGAAAATATTACAGATAGACTTTGCTATTCTTATTATTGTGTATATTAAGCATGATGATTTTTTTTTTTTTTGTAGCAATGAACTTGATCTTGGCCTACATAAAGTTAAAAAACAGTTTTGGGAAATTCTAACCACGAAAACTAAATGGCTTCACAGTGGTGTAAGTATTATATTTTTTACTTATTTATTATGTTTAACTTGTTAAATGTTGAATATTTTATTTGCAGCACATTGATGCATGCTTAACATTTCTACTGAGAAGATCGCTTAAAAGCCTGTCCCCATTCCGAAATGAAAGAGTGAGTTTTTTAGACACTTATTTCAGCCACTTAATTTCAAGAGGGTACACAAAATTTTTGAAAAATACAGAGGACTACATCTGGGGACCTCAACTAATTGATTACTACTACGGTGTGTATCCTGGAAATCTTCAGACAAATAGAAAATTTCTGGTAGATGTGGACGAGCTCCATACAGTGATAAATCTAGATAATGGTCACTGGGTTGCGTTGGCTATATTACTTGTCAAAAGAAAAGTTGACATATATGACAACCTAATATCACATACAGATGATAAAGTCATGAAGGAGAAAGTAGCGCCATACGCACACATGATTCCACGTCTGATTAAGAAGATGTCAGGTAATAATAGGCTTAAAGACACCCCATACGATGTACGAAGGGTTAAAAGGATACCACAGCAGAACGGACAAGTTGGTGGTGTATATGCAATTAAGTACATTGAGTGTGTGGCTTTGGGCGCTGATATGAAGCCTGGTCTTTCTGATAAAAACATGGATCATATCCGGAGAAAGTTAGCATCGGAAATATTCGATGAGATTCCTAATAAATGATATTCATAGTGTCATTTAAATCCTTTTTGTTTTTTTTTATCTGATTGCATTGTCAAAGTTGTCGGTTATACGATGAATTCGTGGTTAAAGATATATTAATTTAATATTCTAGGTTTCGTTTAGCTTTCACGATTTCCAAAAGCAATTTCAATGTCAAATCAGCGTTCAGTTGCTGTTACTATTAAATAAACTAGCTAACTTTACTAATATTTTAGTTTCCTAAAGCAACATCAATATTAAAAGAAAACAAGAACGCCCACCGTAGGGTTCGATGTGAAATAAAAAGTCAAACAAAGATAAACAAATCCAGAAGATAGATTTAACAAAAAAACACATAAAACCATTGAAACAAAAAAAGTCATGGCAACGCGGTTTTGCATGTTGCTTTATTATGTCCTGAAAGCTTGCATCTCGAACATTTGTGTTCTTTCCGTGGTCGCTTGTTACTTAATGCGATTTCTATTGAAGACTGATATCTCTCTTTCTTTGGTCGTCCTTTACTACGCCGACCTTTAGGAGGTAAACATTTACGGTTCTCAACTTCAGGCGGAATTTGGATATCATTGAGAATCCCCTGAACTGGGTATATGGACTCAGAATAAGCAGCATACAAATATTGTCTTGTGTAGCAAGGATCTGATAGAGTATGTACCGGCGTCTTTTTCTTTGTAGCAACTGCAATGGCATGAATGCATGGAATCTTCTTTATATCAAACTTACGGCATGAACAACTCAACTTCTCCATGTCAACTACACCATCTTGTAAGCCACCAGTCACATGGAACTGATTCTTATTTATTGGACACACTGCAAGCGTATCTGCCTCGGGACGTAATTTCTTAATAACTGTATCAGCATATGGTCCGAGTTCTGTACCAAGTTTAGCAGCTTTTTCTCGACGCTCACAAAACCACCGCATTAGAGTAGCGCGTATGTGATCGAGAAAAGCTACGATGGGGTACTCTCGTGCTTCTTTAAAAAGACCATTGATTGACTCAGCGATGTTAGTTGTGGAGATGTTATACCTATTTCCTTGGAAATGTGCAGTAGACCATAACCGAATATCTGCATCTTCCAAGTATTCGCTCAGTTTTGGATTAACACGACGAATCTCATCCATGACTCTGGTAAATTCATCCACTCTATATGCTTTTGCAGCTTTCTGAACCAAATGATAACATTGATTTGCTCCAAATTTATTGGTGATGTTTTTTTCTAGGTGTAAGAAGCATATTCCACGGTTTGCAGATGGAAACACCTTGGCAATAGCTTTTGCAATAGAATTAAGTCTATCAGAGACAAACACCAAGTCATGATTATCGGGGAAAACTGATTTTAGACGAGAAAAGAACCATTCCCAAGCTGCATCATTCTCTGAATCAACAATTCCAAATGCAATAGGATAAATGTTATTATTTCCATCTTGAGCGGTTGCAAATAAGTAAGTACCCCGAAACTTTGCTTTGAGAAACGCCCCATCGACCGCAATCACCTTTCTTATAAATTCAAATCCTCTTAAACATGCACCAAGAGAAAAAAATAGGTATTTAAACCTTTGCTTTGCATCAAGTTCTAAGTAAGCAACTGTACCAGGATTTGCTTTTTTTATCTTGTAGATGTACTTGGGGAGTTGCTCATAACCACTCTCAGGAGAACCTCTAAGCAATTCACGAGCATGCTCCAAAGCTTCCCAAAGTTGGTGATAAGTTAGCGTTAACCCAAAATTTTTTAGTAATGGTTTCTCCAAGTCTCTAGGTCGCAAACCCTGGCTAATACCACCAAAAAGATCCAAGACGAGTTGTCCTACAACTTTCGACGTGATGTGTCCCTTCGCGAAACTTCTATCCTCAGCAGAACAGGTATGCACGTTAATGTATTTTCTAATCCAGAAATACTCAGAGTCAGATGTGTCATCCTTTGTTGTTGCTCGAACCTTCCAAGAGCACCCATCATTTTTGCACACAACAACAAGCTTTTTTGTATCTGATTTTGATACTTTCCACCCAAACTTACATTTCACAGAAAGCATCCATATTTTCCATTGCAATACATCTTTGCTCTCATAAGATTCACCCACTTTAATGCTCAGATTGGTTGAAGATATAATATCCATGTCATTACCATCATCACCTTTATTAGCATCATTATGATCTATGCGATTTCTTTTATCACCACGAGTAGAAAATAACTCTTCAACGAGAAGTCCACAATTATTTTGGCCTTTACTTTTGATCGAAACGCATAGTCGGACGGAGTTAGATTTGCAAATTTGAATAAAACTCCCCACTTGTCGATCACTTGATAGAAACACAGGAGGTACTTCGTTTTGCTTATCCTCCAGCATTATCTCAGGCAATAAATAGCTCAGTTGAATATCAAATCCCGAAGAATCTAACTTGTATTCTTCTTTAACCATCTGAAGTAATCCAACATACGACATATCATCCACTAAAGTGAGTAATTTGCTACCTTTGGCTTGATCAACTGAAAAGTGCCATATATTCTTCAATACCCAATCACCCAAAACTGTATATGTATGCGCCATATTCCTGTATATAAAAATTAGATTAAAAATTATGTTAAATAACTCTGCAAGAAAAAATTAACATAATAATTATCAAATCTAGATCTGCTAAATAACTTTACCAAACAACTATACTCTGCACGGAAATAACTTTTCAGAACAAATATTTTCGAAAACTTTACCAAACAACTATACTCTGCACGGAAATAACTTTTCAGAACAAATCTTTTCGAAAACTTTACTAAACAACTATACTCTTCACATAAATAACTTTTCACAACAAATATTTTCGAAAACTTTACCAAACAACTATACTCTGCACAGAAATAACTTTTCAGAACAAATTGTTTCGAAAACTTTACCAAACAACTATACTCTGCACGGAAATAACTTTTCAGAACAAATTTTTTCGAAAACTTTACCAAACAACTATACTCTGCACAAAAATAACTTTTCAGAACAAATTTTTTCGAAAACTTTACCAAACAACTATACTCTGCACGGAAATAACTTTTCAGAACAAATATTTTCGAAAACTTTACCAAACAACTATACTCTGCACAGAAATAACTTTTCAGAATAATGTTTTTCGAAAACTTTACCAAACAACTCTACATCATTGTAATAACTGTACAAAACTAACTTTACACAATAACTTTACACGAAAACTTTACAAAATAACTTTGTAGAGATATCAATCAAATAANCAAACCCAAGAGCAGTGAAAGGAGTTCTCATGGGATATCCTTTTGAAGTTAAAGGATATCGGGTTTGGAATCCAGAGGATGGAAAGTGTACTACAAGCAGGAATGTGGTGCTTCAGGAGGAAGAGATATACAAGGATACTTTAAAGGAAAAGGATGTTGAAGAACCAGTTGAGTCATCAAAGCAGAAACGAAAGAAGTCAGGAAAGAGAGTATCATTCAGTGATCAACTCATTAAGGGACCTACTTTACCTAGACATGAAGATGGTGAAACATCATCTCAAGGTGGAGCTTCTGCGGATCAGAATGGTTCAGAAGGTTCAGAAAATTCAGATAGTTCAGAAAGTTCAGAGGGGTCAGAAAGTGAAAGTGATTCAGAGGGTTTGACATTCGCAGAAGGAGAAACAGAGTCACAGAATAATCAGTCACTTGATGACTATCTACTTGCGAGGGATAGAAGTAGAAGGGAGAATGTCAAGGCTCCTCCAAGATATGAAGACACTGATTTTGTAGCATATGCACTATCTGCTGCAGAAGATCTAGAGACAGAGGAGCCAAGGTCTCTTGAAGAAGCAAAGAGAAGTAAGAAGTGGAAACACTGGAATAATGCAGCAAAGGAAGAAATGGATTCACTTGATAAAAATCATACATGGGACCTCATTGATAAGCCAGACAAGCAAAAGCTAGTTGGCTGCAAGTGGATTTTCAAACTTAAGCCTGGAATACCAGGAGTGGAAAAACAAAGGTACAAGGCAAGGCTTGTTGCAAATGGGTTTTCTCAGAAGGAAGGAATAGACTACAACGAAATTTTCTCACCAGTGGTAAAGCACGTATCCATCAGAATAATGTTGTCCATGGTTGTGAATTTAGATTTTGAACTGGAACAGCTAGATGTCAAGACTGCATTTCTGCATGGAAACTTGGAAGAAAGGATTCTAATGAGTCAACCTGAAGGTTTCATAAAGGAAGGAGATGAGAATAAAGTCTGTCTTCTCAGGAAATCTCTGTATGGATTGAAACAGTCACCAAGGCAATGGAACTTAAGGTTTGATAGCTTCATGAAGGGAGAAAAATTCTTAAGGAGCAGCTTTGATCCGTGTGTGTATATGAGAAACATCAATACTGATCAAGTTATTTACCTTCTGTTATATGTGGATGATATGCTGATTGCATCAGGAAACATGTCTGAGATAAGAAAGGTCAAAGAGAGCTTGAACATGGAATTTGAAATAAAATATTTGGGAAAAGCATCTCGTATTCTGGGAATGGACATCATTCGGGACAGAGAGAAGGGGATACTGGTTTTGTCACAGGAAAACTACATTGAAAAGATTCTAAAGAGTTTTGGAATGTCAGATTCAAAGGCCGTGACAACTCCCTTGGCACATCATTTCAAATTGAAGAGTTTATCCAAGAGTGAAACAAAGACAGAAGCTGTTCATATGGAAAGTATTCCATATGCTAGTGCAGTGGGAAGCCTAATTTATGCAATGATAGGTTCAAGACCAGATTTGGGTTATGTTGTGGGTGTTATTAGCAGATTTATGTCAAAGCCAGGAAGAGAACACTGGTCAGCAGTTAAGTGGGTTTTGAAGTATCTGAGAGGTGCATCAAAAGCGTGTCTTACATTCACAAGAGGGTTAGTTTTCAGTATTGAATGGTTTTGTGATTCAGATTATGCCACTGACCTTGACAGAAGAAGATCAGTGACAGGGTTTATCTTCAAAGTTTGGGGTAATACAGTTTGTTGGAGATCTAATTTGCAGTCAGTGGTGGCTCTGTCAACAACTGAAGCTGAGTATATGGCTCTGTCATCAGCAGTGAGAGAGGCCATATGGTTAAAGGGTATTTGTTGTGAATTGGGGTTTAACACAGGAAGTGTGAAGATTCATTGTGACTCACAGAGTGCATTGGCACTTGCAAAGAACTCTGTGCATCACGAACGAACCAAGCACATAGCTACTAAATATCATTTCATTAGAGATATAGTAGCAGATGGAGACGTTTCACTCTACAAGATTCACACCAGCAAAAATCCAGCAGATTTCTTAACTAAAGCCTTACATGGGCCTAAGTTTCAGCTCTGCTGTGATTTGGTGAAAGTCACCTAAGCAGGTGAAAGCTCCGGGTAACTCCAATTGTCAGAGAGGATCTCGCAAAATTCAGGAAAATAGGTGAAAAGTTAGCTCACTTGTTGTTCTGAAATCTATGACAATTCAAGATTAAAATCAGGTGCAGAAAGGGTTACCCGTGAGTCATAAGGAGCTAGAAGGTTGAAGTCTTCAGTTCCAGGTGGAGTATCTGAACGAAAAAGGGGGAAGAAAGCTTTAGCAGATTCTTCAAAGGTTTTTCGAATCAGAGATCTAAGGGAAGCGAGAGTAAAAGACGAATTTGGGTTTGTAAAACAGTACCTGAGTTCGTCGGAAGCAGCAGAAGAACAGAAGGTGTTCATCAAGAAAGCTGCAAAAGGAAAAGATAGTCGGAGACTTTGAGTTTTCGTTGAGGAGGAGTCGTCAGGGAGAAACTTTTGTTATCTACAGTGAAGGAGATGAATAAGAGTTTGTCGGAAATTACCTGAGAGAGATTCTGGAGTCGGCGTCGAAAGACATAAGCCGGAAGGTGCGTGGTGGACGAGAAACCAGTCGCATCCAGCATCACTGTCGAAGGGACAAAGAAGATTAGGGTTCGCCGCAAACATCGGTGTTCTGTCTGAAAGGTGGAGATTGTGAAGACTAAGTTCAGTCAAACACATCCTTGGGATTAAGGCCCAACATCAGCTAAACCTTTTAAGCTGGGCCCTAAAACAATCAGCCCACAAGAATACACAAGAAGCATTAAACGGACTCGTCTTCTTCGATTGAAAGAATCACGAGTTACAGAGTTTGTTACAGAGAGAGAAAGTAGAAGATACAGAGAGGAGAGAGAGGAAGAGAGATCAGAGCTCACGCACAAAGCTTGGGCAACGTTGGAGGTTCATTCACGTTGGTTGGTCTTCTCAAGGTGTTCATTCCTCTTATTCCCTCTTGTAAGGTTGATCTCTGTAATTGTTTGTTCTGTTGTCGCCGGTGTAAGAGCGACGGTGTATTGATCGGAGATAGTGGATGTTGTTGAGGGATAACAATCCCTCCCCTGAGACGTAGCCAATTGGTGAACTCAGGGTGACCAAAATCTGTCTTGTGTTGTTTGTGATCTCATCTTCTTTAAACCTGCACAAATTGATTCATTTAAGATCTATGTTGATTACTGGTTAAACCTCAACAACTTTTTATCTTTTTCCATTTTTTTCTTTTCCCAAAGATCTCTTTGATTTATGCAAGTTTGAGTTTATATATTTTCATCTTTCTCTAATCTTTCACTTTCCTATTCCCTAATCATGATTAACATCACCTCTTTCACAAGATTTGTTGTGTTCTTCATGACTAGTAAGTAGTCTTTTAGGATTTGAGGATTTGGTAGATTTAGGGTAATTTGATGGATGATTAATGATGTATAGGATTAGATTATATGATTTTCCTTCTTGATTAGTGGTTTTAAAGCAAGATCTAGCTTGAGAAAGTGGATTTAGATCAAAAGGCATTTCATGCACACAATGTGTTTGATGAAATGCCTTAATGAACTAATCAAGAGATATTCATTTCTAGCCTAAGGGATTAGTTGTCTAGAGTGATTATTTGGTTGATTTTGAATGATAGACTTAAAGCTTGCTAATTAGTGATTCACAAATGAGAATTTGATCTTGAATTAGTAATTAGCAAAGTAATTAATGCTTTGAGAGAGGATTAGTTAAGATTAGTGATCTTTGCCTAGGGATTAGTTTTCATTAAGTATTGGACATCATTAATTAGCCATTGGATTGCCCTATCTCAATTACCTTATCCTTGAATTCGCCTTTTATCATTGTTTTATTCACCGTTTAGTGTCTTTAACTCTTGTCACTTGTCTTTTAATTGATAGTTCACTAGCTTAATCACCAAAACCACTTTGTTTGCTTGAATTAAAGAGTGTCTTGTATTCTCGTTGCATTGAACTAGACCCTAGATTGGATTGACACATAAAACCCTTGTTCTAAAAAGCGGTCGTCTAGCCGCCTAGGCGCTAAGCGGCCAGACACCTTGCAGATTAGTGTCTGGGCGGTGGAGCTAGGTGGTCAACGTTTTTTTTTCAAAAAGTCAACGATTTTTAACGAGTTTTTTCGAAAAAATCGTTGACTTTCTTCAAAAAGTCAATTTTTTTTTTTT
>PKML01054903.1:414375-424596 GCA_002933935.1 Eutrema yunnanense
ACTATGCATTAGTGATTTGAGTTCTAGAACCGTGCTTAACCTGAACCCTGATTAGTTAGTTTATTTGCATTCATTGATTTCCTGAGAAATATCCCTGAACCTATCTTTTCCCAATTGAATTACAATCTAGTTTACTGCTTCCTGTTTTCTGTTTTAAACTGAATTGCTTAGCTTAACCTGATACTATAATTTATTGAGTGATTTCTGTGGATCTTTGTGTTCGACCCCTAGCTAGACTACAACAACTGCTTTAGTACTGTTAGGGTATTAAATTGAGCATATCACTATTTTAATTATTTTCAAACCTCTACAAAAATTATTCAAATTCAGAGTTTTATTATAACAAAACATAGATTTGTTTCTATATATGACATGTTTAAAATTTTTGAAACGAACATATATTTCTATGAAAATGAATATGTAATGTTAAAAATAAGAATGAAATTTCTATATAGAACACACAACCAATCTCGTTTTATTCCATACATTGCTATGTTAAATAGAATCACTCTTACTTATAAAAAACTAGTGTTTTATATGATGGTTAAACCAAAAAATGGCGTTCTATATATAATACAATTGCATTGTGTTCTACATATTGATGTAGTAATACTATATAAAAGTATATATAGTTTACCAATTCATATGTAAAGCTAAAATAAGAATGTTAGTTATATATAGAACACAATCATATTGAACACAATCTCGTTATATTCTATACATTGTTATGTTTAATCGAATCACCCTTATCTTTAAGCAATTGGTGTTCTATACATATAATACAATCGCATTATATTCTACATATTGATGTAGTAGTACTATATAAAAGTATATATAGTTTACCAATTCATATGTAATGCTAAAATAGGAATGAAAGTTCTATATAGAACACAATTGTATAGAACACAATCTCGTTCTATTCCATATATTGCTATGTTAAATAGAATCACCCTTATTTATAAGGAACTGCTGTTTTATATGATGGTTAAACTAGAAAACGGTGTTCTATATATAATACAATCGCATTATATTCTACATGTTGATGTAGTAGTACTAAATCAAGCAGAATATGAAAGAGTATTGTAAGACTTGTATCTCTATCCAGTTCCAAGGACGATAAATAATACTACTTGTACATGATAAGGTTAAGCATTGGATTTTAATGATTTCATAATTTTGTAATAGTGGAATATGTCAAGATACTTCTGAAAAAGTATATGGCAGATCACCTAGTGAATGTGAAATGAGGTCGTTTCTAGGAGAATGAAAGTGATGTTATATTCTTCAAGTTCACTCACGAATAACCAGCCATGTTCAAGTTAAAAATGAACGCAATAGAGAACTAAGTTCTACGAGAAATGAAGTTGGGTTGTATCTCTTGTCTTGATTTACATCAAAGCCTGAGTGATTCAAGACATCATGTTCACATATTGGTCAAGTAAACCCGACGGATATTAACAATGAGTGGTTCAAAGCTGGAAAATTCTACCTATTCAGACATAGTGAATTTTCCTTTATACTCTCAAAAAATATGTTTGTCTAGTTGATAAACTCAAATGTAATACCCTAAAGTACTAACAGTTTTGTCGATTGTAGTATTTAGGGGTCGAATCCACATAGACTCAAGAATCACACAATAGATTATATATGGTTGAAAGCTAAGTAAATCAATGAAACATGAAGCAATAAAGTAATTAAGAGTTGTAAATTAAATGGAGGAAGATAGGTTCATGGTATTTCTCAAGAAATCAGAGAATGCAGGTAAACCAATTAGTCAGGGTTCAGATTAGGCGCGGTTCTTGAACTCAAATCACTAAACTATAACTAACCAACTGTCGTTGCGAGAATTATCTAAATCTAAATCTCATAATTACAAATTTCTTTGCAAATTCTAAAGTCTAAACCAACATTAAGTTCAAGTTTGATTTGTTCACAAAACAACTAAACCAAATCTCTTTGCATATAGTTATTTTGCTCACCCTAAGTTCTATCAGATTATCAATTGCACTGTCATGCCTAATCGATTAACCTAAGATCTAAGTTCTAGGCGATCAATCTAGAATTAGATTTAAGAACAACTTATGGCGAATAACTAATTCAGATTATGAACCCTAACCAACTAATTAACCTAGCATTCAAAGATATTCTTTATTGAGAACCCTAAACCTAACAGGAGATCTACTCAGACCTGGATATTGAAACAAACAACATGATTGAATAAATCTCTGAAATCAATACAATAAAAACACTAAGTCTTTCCATATGATTGACACACAAGCTTTTTCAATGATTTTGGTGTTGACACCTCATTTAAAATCTCAGCCAATCAAATTAAAACATTAATACACATCATCACTTTTTTGAATAATTTGATTATTGATTTGAGTATAGTGTAAAATATTAACATTTTTTATTTTTTCTAATTAAGAGTTATCTCTTAGTTAATCTTTTAAGATTCTCACTAACTTCGATGTTGACTTGTTGAGAATAAAGAATATGGATCGTTCAATAATTTATAATTATATAATGAGAACAAGTAAATAATGATACATTAGAAATACATTACAAAATACACTTCCGTTTTTTTCAAATATGTGTCAAACGCGAGATAAGAATTTCAATTAATTCAAATTATGAAATGTAAAAAATATTTACAAATTTAGAAAGAGAAAAACATGGTGGTTGAAGAAAAAGAATCGAACCTAAAAACGTCGAAATCGTACCAGTGAGGGGAAGCGAAGCCGCGAGAACTTGTGAATATGAAGACGGCGGAGGAGAGTGAGAAACAGAAAGAGGCGAGGCAGAGTAGGTGGATCAGAGAGTTGAAGCGGCAGAGTTTATGAGTTATAACGGTGGAGTAAAAGTGAATGCGGTCTCACGAGGTCGGAGGATCGGGGAGTTGAAGCGGCGGAGTTTCTGAGATATGACAGTAGAATAGAAGTGAGTGCGGTCTCGAGAGGTCAAAGATTCGCCGCTACGGAAGGCATGCAGCAAGCATATGTTAGAGGAGGCGATAAGATGGATTGTAGTTAACGGTGGTGATGAAGAAGAAGAAGAGAAAAAAGAGGATTTGTCTACGAACAAGAAATGAAAGAGTTCGCTTGAATTTTTGAAATTTTCTATGGTTTTCTTTTAATTCATGGTTTTATTTTTGTAAACCATAAGAAAATGTTTCTCAACGTATTGTATTTTTGTTGACAGCTAAGATGCCAGCTTATGATAAGTTATTGGGTAAAAGTTATTGGATGCGAAAGTAATAAATTAGGTTAAAAACAGTCAAATATGATAACAACCTCCAACATGCCGAAGTTACTGAAAATGAACGAATCAACAATGATCTAAAAAATGATAGAAGTTGGTTCACTAAAATCTAAAGTTAACGAAATTTTGATTCACGCTGTTTTTAGTAGGTCAATAATAATTATGTGTATGTTAAAAAAAACTCAATTGGAGAGAAAATAACATATTAGTAAAAAAGATTTAAAATGTTTTTGAAAATATTTATCAAATAAAATATAATATTAAATTAATAAAACAGTTTATATATATATATATATATAAAATCCTGCAGCATAGCGCGGGTAACTAGCTAGTTAATAATAAAGGAGAAAGAAAACAAGGGTTCGAAATCTTCTCTCGGACGAACATAGTTTCAGACTTGTCTCCCTCAAAAGCGCTCTCAACCAAAACCAAAGATAGAATAAAGCTTAGAATAAAACTTTTGCCAACCAAGGTGGCTGAAAAACCTAATTATAATGTTAAACCACGTTTTGGGGCTTCTTGTAATTATTAAAGTCTTCTGGACCAAAGTGTAAAATCTTCAGACTTGTAAAAAGTCGCGATCCTTCTCTTCATGCGATCAGTATCGACCGACACCATAAGTGGTATCGATCGATACACAGCTTCTGTGTCGACTCTTCAGGCTGGTGTCGCTCGACACCAGGACTTCAACTTGATCCTTCAGCTGCATGATCTTTGCTTGGCTCCAAAATGCTCCAATATCTCCAATTTTGCTTCAAACGTACCAAAACCTGTAAAGACTCGAAAAGACTCCAAAAATACTAGAAAGACTCTATAAATAAGACTTATATCATGATTAAAAGCGGGTTAAAACCATGATATATCACTAGTCAATCAAGTAAGTAAAGTAAGTAGAGTCCATTGATATACTCATATATTGCATGTTTTAGCATGCATCTCACTTAGAGTTTTGTGTCATTTACATGCATAATCATGGTTTTGTCTTGTATTTAGGTCTCATTTAGAGATTAGGACATATTGCATTAGTTCTAGTGAGTTCTTGCATGTTTTGGAGTACTTTCTAGGTGATTGGAGGCAATTTGGACATATTTGGAGAATTGGACCAAAGTAGAGTGCAAGGTCCATCCGATACACCGGAAAGATATGGCTGGACTGAGACCCTACGTTATGAATCAGCTTGGATGACCTTCATGAAAGCTGTAGAGGAGTGAGTTAGCTAGCCACTAGAAATTGGAATCAGGGGATTTAGACTTGTGGTTTGGAAGATATGGCCGTTTTACTGAAGACATATCCGTCTGGCCGAGACAGTTTATTCAACACCGATGTGTGACATCGGTATTGAAGCCTCAGGGGAATACACTGATGTCATACATCGGTGTAACAGCTCGGTATTGCCTCTCTGAATTGACCAGGAGCAAAAAAACCTTAGCACCGAGGTCCAATACCGATGTGTGACCTCGGTGTTGGACATCTCTCACCCGAACCAGCCGAGCTCGTCCAAACTATCTCAAATATGTGGCTAGAAGGGGATCGTAAAGTCCGATTCAGCTTCAACTTCCTTCATAGAAGTTGTATAGGAGTGAATCCGATTTATACAAGAGTTTAAATCGGATTATTTGGACGTATGGATAGGGAGATAAGACGGATTTACTGAAGGTATATCCGTCTGGCCGAGAGAAGACGACATCGTCCAAAGTATCTCAAATATGTGGCTAGACGGGGACCTTAAAATCCGATTCAGCTTCAACTTCCTTCATAGAAATTGTAGAGGAGTGAATCCTCTTTACACAGGAGTTTGAATCGGGTTATGTAGACGTATGGATAGGGAGATAAGACGGATTTACTAAAGGTATGTCCGTCTGGCCGAGAGAAGATAACACTGTCCAAAGAACCGGCAAAACGAAAGCCTTCCGATATGAATCAACTTAAACGGTATTCATAAGAGTTGTAGAGGGACGAGTTAGCCGTCTACAGGAGTTGGATTCATGTCATTCGAATGTCAGGTTCAGGAGTTATGACCGATTCAATGAAGACGTATCCAAGTTTCGACCGGGTCAATACCCGGTTTGTCCCGGGTTGACCCGGGTCCGACCCAACTCAGCAAACACCTTTTTATATTTTAGATTTCTGATTTTTAGATCTATCTCACTTTTGTGAAGACTAATTTCAGTCAAACACATCCTTGGGCTTAAGGCCCAACATCAGCTAAACCTTTTAAGTTGGGCCCTAAAACAATCAGCCCACAAGAATACACAAAAAGCATTAAACGGACTCGTCTTCTTCGATTGAAAGAATCACGAGTTACAGAGTTTGTTACAGAGAGAGAAAGTAGAAGATACAGAGAGGAGAGAGAGGAAGAGAGATCAGAGCTCACGCACAAAGCTTGGGCAACGTTGGAGGTTCATTCACGTTGGTTGATCTTCTCAGGGTGTTCATTCCTCTTATTCCCTCTTGTAAGCTTGATCTCTGTAATTGTTTGTTCTGTTGTCGCCGGTGTAAGAGCGACGGTGTATTGATCGGAGATAGTGGATGCTGTTGAGGGATAACAATCCCTCCCCTGAGACGTAGCCAATTGGTGAACTCAGGGTGACCAAAATCTGTCTTGTGTTGTTTGTGATCTCATCTTCTTTAAACATGCACAAATTGATTCATATAAGATCTATGTTGATTACTAGTTAAAACTCAACAAGTGGTATCAGAGCATCCAGGTTGGATTGCTAAGTTGTAGATCTGGTGAATCTAAAGAAGGTTGGTTAAAAGAACTTATCTGGTTCTTGCTTGCGATAGAGTCCAAGAAGCTAAGTCTGAGTTTTCTATTTCTGATTTGGTGTTGCGTTCGATTAAGACACCTCTCTGAGTATCTCTCTGCCTGCAAGAAAGTCAAAATTATCAGTAAGTCATGGATCCATCTCAAGGAAGATTTGAGATGGACAAATTCGATGGTAAAGGGGATTTTGGCATGTGAAAATACAAGATGATTGGTCAGCTGGAGATTCAAGGTTTACTTCTAGTTCTTAAGGAAGATTTTTCTGTCTACTTACAATCTGAAAAGAATGAAGACGGATCAGAAGTAAAGGGTGATACATCAGGGGCAAAAATTGATGAAAGGAAAGCAACCAAGGATCTCAGAGTTAGAAGTTTATTGGGGACATGCTTGAGTGATCAAATTCTGAGAAAGATTATGCATGAAACAACTGCATTGGGACAGTGGAAGGCACTTGAAAAGATCTATCAAACAAAGTCTCTCCCCAACAGGATATACTTGAAGAAACAATTTTCTTGTTTCAGAATGGAGGAAAATAAGTCTATAGAAGAGAACTTGGACGTTTTCTTAAAATTGATTGCAGACTTAAACAGCCTCAAGGTCACCATTTCCGAAGAAGACCAGGCAATTCAGCTCCTATCAGCACTTCCGACGGCTTATGAACCACTGGTTCACACTCTCCAGTATGGAAGTGGGAAGGAGACACTCACAGTGGATGAAGTGACAGTTGCTGCTTACTCTAAAGAAGCTGAGCTAAGGCAGAAGGGACTGCGCCACAAGAGTAAACCAGCCTCAGAAGGCCTGTATGTTGAATCCCGTGGAAGGTCTGAAAAGAGATCTGAAAACAAGAGTTGGAACAACAAACAAGGAAAAGGAATATCTAAATCCAGAGAAGGCAGGGGAAAGTCCAAAAACAAATATGACAAAAACACCTGTTTCAGCTGTGGGAAAGAAGGACATTGGAAAAGGGAATGTCCAACCAGAGGCCAAAAGAAGAATGGTGATTCATCTGCCAATGTTGCATCTGAGGTTAAGCAACCTCTGGTGCTCACAGCAAGTACCCAAGACTCAAAGAATGAGTGGGTTATGGACTCTGGATGCACGTTTCATATCACACCTAATAGGGAAGTATTGTTTGACTTTAAAGAAGTTGATGGAGGAAAAATATTAATGGCAAATAATACTCACAGTGAGGTGAAAGGTGTCGGAAAGATCAGAATCTCTAATCCAGATGGTACAGAGATCATACTCACTGATGTGAGATACATGCCAAACATAAGCAGAAACCTAATCTCATATGGAATGCTAGAAAAGCCAGGGTGCAATTACAAGGGTGAAGGCTTCACTGTCAGTTTCTACAAAGATGATCAGAAAGTGATCTCTGGAAAGTACAGTGAAGGTTTGTACTATCTCCAAGGTACAGTGAGCAAGGCTGAAGTCAATCTCACAGAGCCTAAGGACAAAATGACAGTCTTATGGCATTCAAGACTAGGTCATATGAGCTCTAAGAACAGGGATGTTCTGGTTTGAGATGGGTATTTGCCAAAGACAGAGGTTGGAAAGTTAGATTTTTGTGAGAGTTGTGTGCTTGGAAAATCACACAAACAAAGTTTTCAAGCAGCCAAACATTCAACTAAATGAATTTTGGAATATGTTCATTCATATTTGTGGGGATCTCCATCAACACCAGAGAGTTTAGGGGGCAGTAAATACCTCATCAGTTTCATAGATGATTACTCCAAGAAGGTGTGGGTTTACTTTCTCAGGACAAAGGATGAAGCTTTTCACAAGTTCAAAGAATGGAAGGAGACTGTTGAAAACCACACAGAAAAGAAGATCAAATGTTTAAGAACAGACAATGGCTTGGAGTTCTGTAACACACAATTTGATGATATGTGCAAGAAATATGGGATCAAGAGACACATGACATGTACTTATACACCACAACAGAATGGTGTATCAGAAAGAATGAACAGAACTATCATGGATAAAGTGAGAAGTATGTTGGCTGAGGCAGGATTGGGTCAAGAATTATGGGCTGAGGCAACTCAGACAGCAGTATATCTAATTAACAGGACTCCAAACTCCACTATCGAGTTCAAGTTACCTGAAGAGGTGTGGTCCGGTCACAAGCATGATCTGTCACATCTCAGGAGATTTGGATGCTCTGCTTACGTGCATACTGTCCAAGAAAAGACAAACCCAAGAGCAGTGAAAGGAGTTCTCATGGGATATCCTTTTGAAGTTAAAGGATATCGGGTTTGGAATCCAGAGGATGGAAAGTGTACTACAAGCAGGAATGTGGTGCTTCAGGAGGAAGAGATATACAAGGATACTTTAAAGGAAAAGGATGTTGAAGAACCAGTTGAGTCATCAAAGCAGAAACGAAAGAAGTCAGGAAAGAGAGTATCATTCAGTGATCAACTCATTAAGGGACCTACTTTACCTAGACATGAAGATGGTGAAACATCATCTCAAGGTGGAGCTTCTGCGGATCAGAATGGTTCAGAAGGTTCAGAAAGCTCAGATAGTTCAGAAAGTTCAGAGGGGTCAGAAAGTGAAAGTGATTCAGAGGGTTTGACATTCGCAGAAAGAAAAACAGAGTCACAGAATAATCAGTCACTTGATGACTATCTACTTGCGAGGGATAGAAGTAGAAGGGAGAATGTCAAGGCTCCTCCAAGATATGAAGACACTGATTTTGTAGCATATGCACTATCTGCTGCAGAAGATCTAGAGACAGAGGAGCCAAGGTCTCTTGAAGAAGCAAAGAGAAGTAAGAAGTGGAAACACTGGAATAATGCAGCAAAGGAAGAAATGGATTCACTTGATAAAAATCATACATGGGACCTCATTGATAAGCCAGACAAGCAAAAGCTAGTTGGCTGCAAGTGGATTTTCAAACTTAAGCCTGGAATACCAGGAGTGGAAAAACAAAGGTACAAGGCAAGGCTTGTTGCAAATGGGTTTTCTCAGAAGGAAGGAATAGACTACAACGAAATTTTCTCACCAGTGGTAAAGCACGTGTCCATCAGAATAATGTTGTCCATGGTTGTGAGTTTAGATTTTGAACTGGAACAACTAGATGTCAAGACTGCATTTCTGCATGGAAACTTGGAAGAAAGGATTCTAATGAGTCAACCTGAAGGTTTCATAAAGGAAGGAGATGAGAATAAAGTCTGTCTTCTCAGGAAATCTCTGTATGGATTGAAACATTCACCAAGGCAATGGAACTTAAGGTTTGATAGCTTCATGAAGGGAGAAAAATTCTTAAGGAGCAGCTTTGATCCGTGTGTGTATATGAGAAACATCAAGACTGATCAAGTTATTTACCTTCTGTTATATGTGGATGATATGCTGATTGCATCAGGAAACATGTCTGAGATAAGAAAGGTCAAAGAGAGCTTGAACATGGAATTTGAAATGAAAGATTTGGGAAAAGCATCTCGTATTCTGGGAATGGACATCATTCGGGACAGAGAGAAGGGGATACTGGTTTTGTCACAGAAAAACTACATTGAAAAGATTCTAAAGAGTTTTGGAATGTCAGATTCAAAGGCCGTGACAACTCCCTTGGCACATCATTTCAAATTGAAGAGTTTATCCAAGAGTGAAACAAAGACATAAGCTGTTCATATGGAAAGTATTCCATATGCTAGTGCAGTGGGAAGCCTAATGTATGCAATGATAGGTTCAATACCAGATTTGGGTTATGATGTGGGTGTTATTAGCAGATTTATGTCAAAGCCAGGAAGAGAACACTGGTCAGCAGTTAAGTGGGTTTTGAAGTATCTGAGAGGTGCATCAAAAGCGTGTCTTACATTCACAAGAGGGTCAGTTTTCAGTATTGAAGGGTTTTGTGATTCAGATTATGCCACTGACCTTGACAGAAGAAGATCAGTGACAGGGTTTATCTTCAAAGTTTGGGGTAATACAGTTTGTTGGAGATCTAATTTGCAGTCAGTGGTGGCTCTGTCAACAACTGAAGCTGAGTATATGGCTCTGTCATCAGCAGTGAGAGAGGCCATATGGTTAAAGGGTATTTGTTGTGAATTGGGGTTTAACACAGGAAGTGTGAAGATTCATTGTGACTCACAGAGTGCATTGGCACTTGCAAAGAACTCTGTGCATCACGAACGAACCAAGCACATAGCTACTAAATATCATTTCATTAGAGATATAGTAGCAGATGGAGA
>PKML01054903.1:437977-448277 GCA_002933935.1 Eutrema yunnanense
AAAAAAAAAAAAAAAGTTAAACACAAGAAAACTATATTTTTTAAAAAGTTCGTAGACTAACCACAAAAACTAGAATCATTTAACGATGCATATTAGAGTTATGTTTTCAAGATTATAAGTTTTTGCGGGTTAGCCCGAATAATATTTTAGTTCACTGCAAAACGGGTTAAATATATAAATTAATCCAAATTAACAGTTTTATCTATAATCATTAGTTAGCTATATTGTAAAATTCAGATAAAAGCAATTTTCTTAAATTTTAAAACAATGTTTTTTAAAAAAAAAATACTTTGCGCTATAATTAACGCGGGTTAAATCCTAATTGTTTTATAAAAAAGTATTTGATTTTTTTTTTGTCAACTTATAAACTCAAAACATCTTTCGAACTTCAAAAAAATATTTGTTTTGTAGGAGTTAATTTTTTTGTATCCTTTCTAAAGCTCTGAAACACTTAGCGGAAGTTTTAAATGATAGAATAGTAATCCGTTGATTCTAAGAATACCCGAAAAATTAGGATAATTGCAAGATTATTCGTTTAGTCTGAGAATACCCGAATAAATCAAGGCTTCTTAGATTCGTTGAGATCTCTCTAGATCTACCGAAAACAAGGAACAAAGAGACAACGCTCAATTTTATTAATCAATCAAAAACTGAATACAACTTTAAGCCTAAACGGCTTATCTCTATAATATTATTTAAGAATACATTTTTAAAAATGAATTTTGTTTTGTAAGTTATTACATGAAATGTCATTACAAATAACAATGAATAATTGAAATAGGAAATGATATAATAGTCTTTTAAAATTATTGATTAGAATATGGAAAGTATATATTTTGCATTAAAAATGTTATTTATTATTTAATTTATTAATTATTTGTAATACTATATATTTTAAAATAATAATCAATTCATATATATTAAAAAAAATCTATTCAAAATCTTGCTATATTTTTCACTATAATTTTTATATTTTATTTGGATATATATCAAAACAAAAGTTGAAAAATATTTTACTAATTTTATAAAAAGTTAGACACACAATTTTTTTTTTAAGAGTTCGTAGACTAACCACAAAAACTAGAGTTACTTAACGGTGCATATTAGAGTTATGTTTTTAAGATTATAAGTTTTTGCGGGTTAGTCCGAATAATATTTTAGTTCACTGCAAAACGGGTTAAATAGACAAATTATTACAAATTGACAGCTTTATCTAAAATCATTAGTTAGCTATATTGTAAAATTCAGATAAAAGCAATTTTCTTAAATTTTAAAACAATTTCTTTTAAAAAAAGATAATCCACGCTATAATTAGCACGGATTAAATCATAGTTTATAATAAATCCAAAACACTAGAAAAACCCTAAAACAATAAAAGTAAATTGTCTAAATAATAAAATAGTTAATAAAAATATTTAGAATATTTCTAAATACCTAACTGCATCATTCTCTCCGACGAAAAAAAGAATCGTCCTCAAATCTTAGCCGTAATCGTCAGCCTTGAATTTTAATTCTCCATAACATTCTTTGTCCACCAATTCATAAAACTCTCTCTTCAAGACTTCGTGCTTCTGTTGATTCTCTTGTAAATTCACCCATTTGAATATTATTTCTTCAATTATGACATTGACAAACTTCGCATGGTGAAGTCACGAACCTTCCAATTCTCTTTTATTATCAGATAATCTACTTTAATTGTAAAACCATATAATTCTGCCACTTCTTCTTGAGCATGTCTAGCGGCAGCCCCTAGACTTTCTTTTTCTTTAGCTGTAATCATCGCCATGTGGATATTTTGTCTCTATCCAATGATCGCAGGTAACAAATCTTCGTGAATGTTCTCAAAAGCACCGTGAGAAAATATGAAGTCGTTAGAATTTATTCGTGGTGAAAACGTTGGTATGTCTTCATCAAATCAATCATAAACTGGACCAAAGACATCATAGACAAAATCTATAAATTTGACGTCTTCATCATAAACAAGATCGCCATGAATATCTTTCAATTGTCCATACAAGTCTTCGATCGAGATAAACGGATATTCATGTGTGGAGTAGAAACATTCGAGCGACATGGTAAATAAGAACAAATCAAACCTTATTAAGAAATCAAAGTGTTGTCTCTGATACCAACGGTGGCGGATTTAAGAGAAACGTATTGTTCCTCGATAAAACCGTCGTGCTCAATGGACTGGGACATTTCCTCTACGAGGAAAATCCTCGTGGAGATCAATCAACACATTCACAAGTTCGTTTAAAATCAAAAACTACTTATCGATCTACAATCTTTATCGAAACGAATAAATAAAACAAACTACATTCGTGTGTTTTACAATTACGTGTGATGATCTTGTTCACAATAGAATCTCAAAATTACTGCAAACATCGGATAAAGAAAGCCGGGAAATCGAATTTAACAGGATTAAACCGGACAAAACAGAATATAACCGGACATGATGGGATTAAACCGGAATTAGCCGAGGGAAAATCCTCCACTTCTTAACCAAGTTTGATCGGACCGGTCTAGATTGCTCCGGACTTTGTTGCTACTTACGCAGATCAGCAGGATAAGAACAATTTTTCCCCATATTTGAAATTTATTAGCTTCTCTTACGAATGGATCTTACTTTCAGTCACAGATTTGTGAAGGTTAATGGAATCAATATGCACATCGCCGAGAAAAGTCCCTCCGTCGCCGGGAACGGTGCTTTCGACGGGGTTTTACGTCGCCCGGTGATACTCTTCCTCCACGGATTCCCGGAGCTCTGGTACACGTGGCGACATCAGATGGTGGCGCTCTCTTCGTTAGGTTACCGGACAATCGCGCCGGACCTACGCGGCTACGGCGACACCGAGGCACCGGAGAGCGTGGACGCGTACACAAGTCTCCACGTGGTCGGAGATCTGATTGGATTGATCGACGCCGTGGTCGGAGATCGTGAGAAGGTGTTCGTGGTGGGACACGACTGGGGCGCAATTATCGCCTGGAATCTCTGTCTTCTCCGACCGGATAGGGTCAAGGCTCTGGTCAACATGAGTGTGGTTTTCGATCCTTGGAATCCTAAGAGGAAACCGATCTCGACCTTTAAATCCTTGTATGGCGATGACTACTACATCTGCAGATTTCAGGTCCATCTTCTTCAGCTCAATAAATTTGAATCGACTCTAATGAATCTCTCAGTAGAACACAGTAGCTTGTTGATAGCGTACTAGTAATCTTTGAGTGTTGATAATTTTGCTGGAAATCAGTTTGAATTCATCTTTTGGTTCTAGTGTTTGTTTCTGACTCAGGTTGAAACATGAAACTGATCATATTCACAAGCCAAACATTAGCTTACCAGTGTTTGTTTGCGATTGAGATTTCTCATCAAGATTCGTGTGGGTGAATGAATAGACATTGGACTGTTTTGCTTGAGACAAGAGATGTTTTGTATTTTCCGTTTCCGCGTAGCTGTTTCTAATCAGAAGAATGGCTTTACATTGCAGGAATATGGGGAAATAGAGGAGGAATTCGCTAAAGTTGGCACGGAAAGAGTTCTCTTAGAGCTCTTAGCGTATCGTAATCCTGGTCCTATACTCTTACCTAAAGGAAAAACCTATGATGATCCTGTTTCATTGCCCTCTTGGCTAACTGAGTATGATGTCAAATATTACGTTTCCAAGTACGAGAAGAATGGCTTCACTGGACCAATAAACTACTACCGAAATATGGACCGGTAAATTACTCATCTTATCCTATATGCCCCCTATTAAACTTGATTGAATACATTCACTTGCATGTGTAGCTTTCAACATATAATTCTGATTACGTTACCCTCAATTCATTTGGCCTGCCTTAAGTGCTTTAGCTATAGTCTTCGTGTGTTAGGATTTAGGAATCTCATCGTTTGAGAAACTACCTCATTTTCAAACCTTGAAACAGCCTAAATCAGCTTTGAAACGTTTAGTATTATTGTTGAGAAGAAAACCTTTTTGATCAAATGGAGAATTGATTTTTCGTTAGTGTTCTTGTGGTTCTTATAAATGTGTGTAATCCAGTAGAACCTCTGTGACTGTGTGTTTTGTATACGTTGGGTGACTATGAACTTTGAGTAAGATTTTCGGATCCATGTAACCATATTTTCAGACATAAAACAGGGATCAAGATCTCTAATCTCTTCCGCAAGATTCTTTTTTTTTGTTATTTTCCCGTGTGTCAGTCACTCTCTGCATTGCTCTTTGCAGAACATGGGAGCTGATGGGGCCACTCTCAAAGGCTCAGGTGAAAGTTCCGGTGAAGTTCATAATCGGCGACCAAGACTTGACGTATCACATCCCAGGCACCAAGAAGTACATCCAAGACGGCCGGTTTAAGAGCCACGTCCCGTTGTTGGACGAAGTTGTGGTAATTAAAGGCGTTGGTCATTTTCTCCATGAGGAAAGGCCTGACGAGATAAGTAAACACATCCACGACTATTTCCTCACTTTTTACTAGGAGCCATTAATAATGTATTTAGAAATCATATATTCCTTCTCGATACAGTAGGAAACGAAAAAATATGATACGTATAGCGAAGCGTGCTAACGACATATGTGATTCCTTTTGTTAAACAAATTTTTGCTACGAAATTGAAATGGATAATTGAAATGTAAGGATAATTTGATACTTTCCAATATTTAGAAGAAAAAAGAACGGAAGTCTTTTTTGTTTTTTTAACATTGATCAAGACTTCCACCACCACCAAATTTTCCTCAGCTTCAAGCAAAACCCAAGAAACGTGATAACCGGTAACTCAAATTGGGTTATAACTTGACCGTGGCCGGTATCCTGCGAGCCAACCCCGGCGAGCAGTTTCTTCATCGAGAAACAAATCATCGGTACTACGGCAAGCGGCGTGAGCTCCGACGAAGAGCAGACCAATGATCAGCGGAGCCCGAGCGTTTTCGCCCACATCTGTATACATCAAAGCCAGAATCGTTACCAAGCTGAGTAAACCCATGAGTAAACCCAGGACGATCCGGTCATCTACTTCTTTCTCCGAGTTCACAATCGGACCGTTGGTGTCTCGCGAGATATAGAGGACACTCCAGCCGGTGAAGACGACGAAAAAGACGACCATAGAGATCGGGTGGTAGAGCAGGCGGAGGAAAACAATCGCGAGGACGGCGAGAGCGTAGTTCGCGCGGAAATAAGAGAGGTTTCGCCTTAGTTGCGCCATGGCCTCAACGAATCTGCGAGGGAGAGAGAGCGAGGACAGATCGAGAAGCTGTCGCCATGGACGGAGCGTCGTGATCATCGATAGCGTCGTCTGCTTGGCGCGTGCACTCAACCTCCCAATGATTGTGTCCGAAGAGGAAGGAGGTACTCCTTCACCACCGGTGCCATAACTGTACGGCGGAGGATTTTGATTCATTGGGTTGGTTTTGGTTTGGTTTTGAAAGAGAGAGTCCACCCACACACACAAAAGTAAACATATATGCTTTTAGGAAAAGAGCAAAGCTAATTATATTTATATGCACTTTCCAATAAATAATTATATTCACGTTCCAATATATTAATTATATTTAGAGCTGTCAAGCAAGTCCAACTCGCCCCGCGCGGATTACATGTTTTTTTCGACCCGTATCGATCCGTTTCGCTTGACTCATTAACAAAAATTGCTCGATCCGCATCCGCAACACTTGAACCCGCAAGTAACCCGCAAATATTAAAAAAAAAAAAATTGTAAAAAAGTATATTTATTTTAATAAAATAAATTTCACATGAAAAAAAAACATAAATACATAATTTTTTGAAAAAATAAACAAAATAATTAATTAATTTATATATATTACAAAAAAATCAGTTAACAAAAAAATATAGGGCAATTCTACAAAATAGCACAAAAAAACTTAAAGTTCAATAATTTAGCACCCAAGGGTGAAAATCCCAAAACTAGCATTCATTATAAGAGAAAAAGACTCATTTAACCTTGACAAAAAAAAACAGAAAAATCAGAACGGGGAAAATCTTTGTCGAGACTCGAGAGTCATCGACGGCGATATTTCCTCTTTGAATCCCTCATCGGCGACACCACCGCCGTCGATCAATTAACCATCACTCGTTATCCGGCACCTCTTCGGCGAACCGTATGTCTACGGATCAGACCTGCTTCTGGATTTGCGACGGCGCCGAGTGGCACTACTTCGCCGGAGACTAAGTCGGATGTCGAGCGGCTCAGGTCGGACCAAGCCATTACGCCTCGCTCGCAAGATTTCGATGTGTGGTATGTGGATATTATCGCTAGCGTTGAACTCGCGGATTGTGGTCCGGTTCGTGGTACTATGGTCATTCGTTCGTATGGTTACGAGATCTGGGAAGCGATTCATGTTTCTTTTTTAAATTTAGTTCGTTTTAATTTTCGACCTTTTTTAACTTTATTGCCAAATGTTTCTTTGTGTTGCTTCAATTTTGTCGTGCTTGTTAATTTGCAGGAGTATTTGAATGTGAAAGTCAAAAAGACTGCCCATAGCAACATGTACTTCTCGCAGGTACAGTTTGAAGTAGGAATTTAGAAAACTAGTTTAACCTGGTTTAATTTGTTAATTCAGTTTGGATTTAGGATAGAGTTAGCATAATTACAGATTATTCACAAATAGGATAGGGTTTAAGCATATTTGTTCACAAAGCAGGAAACTTTTACTTGTAACGAAGTGAATGTATTGATGCCATATTTTATTTTTTGAATGGAATGATACATTCATGTTGCCATCATTGCTCTATTCTTATATTTTTATGTTACGTTGGAGTTTCAGTGATAGTTTGGCCTTTTTGTGCAGTTTATATCATACTCGTTTATTGAGAAAGAAGCTTCACACGTTGAGGGATTTGTGACTGTTGGAGGAGGGAAATAACTTGAAGAGAAGCTTGTCATAGGCATTTTTCCGGCTTCGAATCAAGTTGGGTTCGACTCAGACTTTTTTAGTCGGATAGATTACCAAGATAGGGAGAAGTGTAAGAAGGAGATAAATCTTGAAGTTATCTGGCGAGGATCTAAGAGTCTTGATTCTTCTTTATGGTCTTAGCATCATAGATGCCTAATTTTTTTTCCAGTTTGATGATTATGTATGTCCTCTAAGTTGTAATGAAATCAACAAGAAATGATCCTTTATGGAAATGCAAGGTATTTAGGAACCATTTTGAAACATATATAACGTATTTAGGAAAGCCTTTCTAAATCAACAAAAAATGATCATTTATGGAAATGCAACGTATTTAGGAACATATATAACATATTTCGGAAAGACTTCCTAAATGAACAAATGATGAAAAATGATCATTTCTTGAAAATGAATCGTATTTAGGAACATATATAACGTATTTCGGAAAGACTTCCTAAATGAACAAATGGTGAAAAATGATCACTCCTTGAAAATGAATCGTATTTAGGAACATATATAACATATTTCGGAAAGACTTCTTAAATAAACAAATGATGAAAAATGATTCTTTCTTGAAAATAAATCGTATTTAGGAACATATATAACATATTTCGGAAAGATTTCCTAAATGAACAAAAACAGAAAACAATATTTCATGTTGATTTCCATGCGTAAATGAAGCATCGGAACAAATGTGTTGTTGTTTTGTCTACACAAAGAAATAAAAAAAGATTCAAATGATGAAAACTGATCATTTCTTGAAAATGAAACGTATTTAGGAACATATATAACTTATTTCGGAAAGTCTTCCGAAATGAACAAAAATAGAAAACTATATAAAAAAAACGATATTTCCTGTTGATTTCCATGCATAAATGAAGCATCAGAACAAATGTGTTGTTGTTTTGGATACACAAAGAAATAAAGAAAGATACAAATGATGAAAAATGATAATTTCTTGAAAATGAAACGTATTTAGGAACATATATAACTTATTTCGGAAAGTCTTCCGAAATGAACAAAAACAGAAAACTATATATAAAAAAAAGTCTTCCCAATGAACAAAAAAATAGTAATATTGGAGTTTTATGCAATCTGCATCTTTATTATATTGATTTCCATTTAGGAATATATAACGTATTTCAGAAAGACTTCCTAAATGAACAAATGATGAAAAATGATCATTTCTTGAAATTGAATCGTATTTAGGAACATATTTAACGTATTTCGGAAAGACTTCCTAAATGAACAAATGATGAAAAATGATACTTTCTTGAAAATGAATCGTATTTAGGAACATATATAACGTATTCGAAAAGACTTCCTAAATGAACAAAAACAGAAAACGATATTTTCTGTTGATTTCCATGCGTAAATGAAGCATCGGAACAAATGTGTAGTTGTTTTGTCTACGTAAATAAATAAAAAAAATTCAAATGATGAAAACTGATCATTTCTTGAAAATGAAACGTATTTAGAAATATATATAACGTATTTCGGAAAGTCTTCCGAAATGAACAAAAACAGAAAACTATATAAAAAAACGATATTTCCATGCGTAAATGAAACATCAGAACAAATGTGTTGTTGTTTTGGATATACAAAGAAATAAAGAAAGATACAAATGATGAAAACTGATCATTTCTTGAAAATGAAACGTATTTAGGAACATATATAACTTATTTCGGAAAGTCTTCCGAAATCTTTCCGAAATGAACAAAAACATAAAACTAGAAGAAAAAAAAAAAAAGTCTTCCGAGCAAAACAAGAAAAATCACATTGTTAGAAACACTTTATCACAATCCGAGCAAACAAGAATAACTATTTCTATCAAATTTTCTATGCTATAACTACAAACAAATCAACTGTGATAAAGAGCAATGACTAATACGCCTTATTTTTACAAGTTCACGACATCTTATTAGATAAAAGCAGTGACTAATTTCAGTGGCTGGAGTCCTGAGTTCCAGAGTATACAACTTGGTTCACTTCACTCTAAAAGCTGAAATTAGACAAAGAATCAAAAAGCGAAGAGAAAAAATAAAATACACCGAAGAACATGAGGAAGCCAAGCTATTTTACCAAACTGGAGGACCGCCATTCCAGGTGCTCCGATTGATTTCCTCAGCTCAACTACATCTTTAGTAATAACTCCCTGACTTATGAAAAAGTGTAGCATCCATTAGAAAACACTAAGTATATGAATCTACACTCGTATGGTTGAGCATCATGAATTAATACCGGCTCAACATAATCATTCACATTCAAATTTTCACCCTATGTTTTGTCATGCTCCATATAAATTACCAGCAAGAGCAAGTTCATTTCAAACAAGATGCACATGAGTTTACTTTATTTAATTACTGAGTTTTGTATAGTTAAGTCAAATGAGCTTACCAAATCTCCAATTTTGATCTCCCCAACACCGCTGGAATTGGAATCAAATAAAGACATTCCGGGTCCTTCCTACATATTAATATAACTTTTGTTAATTCTTTATATATACATCAACGAATTAAGCAAAGCACATTCCATCTTCCAACCGTGGCAACTTTAGCATTTGCACAGTATCACATCATATCAAACCTATGAAATTACCAACCCAATATATACCCAACAAATATAATTAGCCACTCTTTTCTAGTTTGAAGATTAACTCACAAGAAAAGACTGCCCAAAACCCTGCAAATCCTCTGAAATGGTCGATCCTGCATTAGTCATACAATCTATGGTCACTACAAATATATACACGTTGAATATACATAAAAACTGACATAGATAGTGATTATTGGTTAATGATTCCAGAGGAGTGGATGAAGAAATGTAGAAGAAGCTTACCAATTTCTTAAGAGCAGTCTCGTCGTCGATTCAGTCTTTGAGATCCATCGAAAACAGAAGCTTCAAAATCGAAATCACAAACCAAAATTTTGAGATCGGAATCGCAAACGGAAGCTTCGAGATTGGAATCGTAAGCTAAAATTTCGAGATTTTAATTATGAACGGAAGATTGGATAGCGAAATCGTGAACTCAACGAGAGAGTCGTTCTATTGTTTTAGATTCTTATTTAAACGCAGTGTTAATAAAAAAATGTCAAAGAAGGAACCTGCAATATTGAGGCGTGATGACGGCTGAGGATTACAGTAACACAACCTCCGACGATAACTATCGCCGGCGATGAAATCGTTGGTGATGATCGATGAAGACCGGCGGCGATGATCAATTTCTGGAAATTGATTGAAATCGAGATCTAAAATGTTTTGGGCAAAATTGTATTTTACATTTTAATGAATGCTAAAAATTGGACTTTTTTTATTAGGGTGCTAGTTTGGTCAGAAAGTTTTCAAAAAGTGCTATTTTGATCAATTTCTCAAAAAATATCTATATATATATATATATATAT
>PKML01054903.1:458025-490263 GCA_002933935.1 Eutrema yunnanense
TCCCCTCAAACCAAGGACCACACAAGCCCTTGGCCTCTCCTCCAGCGAAATCTGGCATCCATCTTGTACCGCCGTAATCACCAACGGAACCCGCCGCCTGACCTTCTGCTTCGTCAGGAAGACTTTCGACACAAGGCACCGACACCCCTAATCGCGAAGTCACCTTGAGGGCTCTCCTTCCCACAACGATCAAGCAGCCCACACCAACTTCTCCAGGTCCACCTTTTTCTGAACCCGGGCTCTGATACCACTGTGAGACTTTTCAAGCCCATGTCCAACTCCCCATTAGTATGATATTGTCCGCTTTGGGCCCAGGTGGCAAAGCCCGCACGGATTTGTTTTTGGGCTCCTTCCCAAAAGGCCTCATTCTAATTGGAGTTGGACATCACTAATATATTAGACCACATTCGTCTAAACTGCCGATATGGGACTTGGATTGATATCCCAACAATCCTCCCCTCAAACCAAGGACCACACAAGCCCTTGGCCTCTCCTCCAGCGAAACTTGGCATCCATCTTGTACCGCCGTAATCACCAACGGAACCCGCCGCCTGACCTTCTGCTTCGTCAGAAAGACTTTCGACACAAGGCACCGACACCCCTAATCGCGAGATCACCTTGAGGGCTCTCCCTCCCACAACGAACATGCAGCCCACACCCATTTTTCCAGGTCCACCTTTTTCTGAACCCGAGCTCTGATACCACTGTAGGGCTTTTTCAAGCCTATGTCCAACTCCCTATTAGTATGATATTGTCCGCTTTGGGCCCAGGTGGCAAAGCCCGCACGGATTTGTTTTTGGGCTCCTTCCCAAAAGACCTCATACTAATTTGAGTTGGACATTACTTATATACTAGACAATATTTGTCTAAACTTCCGATGTGGGACTTGGATTGATATCCCAACAGATATTACATGTGTTTTTGTTGTTGTTGTTGTGCTATTTTTTTTGCAATGAATCATTTTATTAAGTGTAAATTAGAGAATTGTAAGCCAAACCAAATACAGTTCATTTAGTTTTGAAGCGTAATAACTTTTACCTAAACCTTGAGCACCCACATCACTGGGTGTCTCACAACTGTCTCAAAATAAAAAAATAGGAAAAATTGAAAAAGCAAGAAAGAAAGAAGGAGAGAGAGCGAGACACAGTCTCGTGTGAGACACCCATTGAGACACTGGGTGATGACATGTCAACGTATCATTGGTCCAACTTTTTTTTTTTATAATTTACTTATTTAATTAAAAAAATTAATTTTTTTTTGGTGAGACACCCTGGAGGATGATCCAGGGTGTCTCACCGATGCGGATGGTCTTATGTAAAGCCCATCATTCAAATGTAAAACCTTATATAGACTCTCAAAGATATCCCAAGGGATAATAAGAGTATGAGGTTTTGGAAGGAAATTGATAAGTCTAAAATGCAGGGAAACACTCTTTATCCTTCTCTTCGATCTATCTTGTTGATATCCAGATTATGAACGTTTAGTTTGACAAGTTATCTGTTTTCATTGAAACAAGTTCATATAATCATACCATCGAAAAATTTAGGTTCGTTTAATAGCACGTGGACGACAACCACTTTAAAAATTCAATCTCCACATAATCAAAGAGGACTAACAATAGGAAGAAGTTATCAAATATAGATAATTATTAATTACAACCCTCCCTCCTTTATAGGAATCGATTCCCACTTTTCATATTTCCATGTTTTTTTATGAACCATTGATTACAATTTCCTATTTAGCGACCTAGAATAAAATAAAAATATAAGCAGAGATCATTTCTACAAATTAAAGTAAAATTCATCTTCACCATCTACTAATTCATTAGACATGAAAATCATTGCATTGATGCTCATTGCCATCATCATACCCGTAGCCGGCAGGGGCGGCATGGGTGGGGGTGGCCGTGGCCGTAGCCGTGGCCGTGGCGTAGGTATAGCGCGGGCTATATTAATGTAACAATACCCGGCAAGCCTAAGGAGGAGCTGCCAAAGATGGAGGAGCTTCCAAAGATGGAGGAGCTGCCAAAAGAATGCAAAGTGGAGGTTAGAGATTGCATCACTAGGCATATATACAAAGGCGAGGGGGAGTCTAAAAACGGAGGCCATGTTGTGTGAAATTTAAGAACTCAGTACACTGCATGTGTAGATTCCTTACGTCCCAAGATCCTAAGGTAAGAAAAGCTGCTAATGGTATACTTGGAGGTTGTCGTTATCAACAACCCACTTGTGCGAATACGCCAATGCCACAAGCATGTTGGGAAGAGCTTAAACTTTGTATCAATACCGGAAGTGCATGGCAGCCTAAATACAAAGAGGCTTGTTGTGTTAAATTTAAAAACTCGACATCATGTATCTCGAAATCCCTTACGTCCACGGATCATAAACAACAAGAAGCTGCTAATCGTATACTTGGAGGGTGTCAAGTTCGTAAACCCCAATAATTGTCCAAAACCCTAGAGATTATATATGTAGTTAAAATATAAAAGTTAACAACATAGCAAACCTATTTTGAAATAATGTCTAAATGATTGGTTTTTATATGGTCAAAGAGAATATCAGCAGTATTGTTATTGATTTTTGTATTTATATGTGTGATCAGTATGTAATATATCTCTCTTTCAGAATAAAAGTATACACTAGTAATAGAAAGAAAAAACAATCCAATAAAAAGGTGGCAATTATAGACAAATCAAGTGCAGTTAGTTCGACCTAATGTCTTAGTCTTATTCAGTTTCTTTTTGGATTACGTACGTTGATATGTTTCAAACGCGACAATATACTACATTCGAAACATTTGTAGCCTTTATATATATACCGCAAGTGTTATATCGCTTTTACATCGATTAGGTCCGTAAGTGGCCCAAATTACATCATATATTCTCAAACTTAAAAGCCTATATGCACTGTACATATCAGCCGCCTCGACAGGACAATGGGCACGAAAGGCACCATGTTATGGATGGTAAGTACATGATCTATATTGTTTTTGGTGTTGTCAAGAACCAACTATAAGAAATGGTAACAAAATTATTCGAATGAAATTATCTTGTTTTGTTGATGACGTTGTTAAACTATCATAACTTTAACAATATAATTCTACAATTAGTGTTAACTAAGAGTTTCGATGTATCGTCGTCTATGTAACAAACAACAAAACCAATAACAATTTTGAAAATTAGGAACGGATACTGTATATCTTCAACCGTGAAGCGGCTCTAACAACAAACGAACCGTACGTGATCGGTTACTTTCTCTTCCTTCCTCGGATTTGGACTCACCTTTTGTAACTAGTCTACAGGGCCGATTCAGAGCCCAAACAAATCAAACCCATGCTTGCGGTCCTCGTTTTTATTTTTCCAATAAACCAACTAAAACCTAAAACTATTAAACATAAACCAATATAAACCAAGACAATACAATTAAAATATTAATACAACTAAAAAAAAACTCATTTAAAACATAAATTCTTAAATCCTAATCACCGTAACTTCTTATTTTCTGATTTCTTTCACGACGACACCAACAACTTTATCGCCAACCTTCTTTTGTTTCTTCCTCCTGGTACGTCGATTCTCAATCTCTTGCTTCTTATTTTTTTTTCCATAAATTTCATTTTTTATATGATCGAATGATTGGTTTTGTTTGATTGAAGTTCTGAGTTTATACAATCAATTAAATTCTGAGTTTTTGTCTTATTAGATTAGAATAATGGAATTGAATTGTTATTTAGAGTTTGGGTTATTGTCAGGGTAATCCAAATTGCTTTGTTTGATCAATCTATCGTTGCTCACTTGCTCTTCTACTATATTCGGAGACTTTGTTTTAAAAGTAAGAAGAAAAAAAAAAACGAATTGTTTTGTGTAATTGTGTAGTATTATGAAGCATAACTTTTTTAGGTTCAAAAAAATTATTATAAAACAGTCAATTTTTTTCTAGTTTGCAACCCCTTAAAACTCAGAGCTGGCTGTGCTACTCTACTATTTCTTTTGTTCCTATCTCTTTATTGTTCCATGCCTCTTTTGTTGGATCTCCAGCAGAGAGAGACTTCGGGTAGTCTATACATATTAGTTCTATATTTCCATTACTAGAAAGTTTCATTTTCTGATTAAAATGATATATTATTTTCAAAAATAGTCGATGCAAAACCATATACGAACTCGATCCAAATCATAACAATCGTCTACGAGAGACTCTCCCGTGGAACCAAACCAATCAAAAGTCAAAATCCTCAGAGAGGCTTGGCTTTGTTTTTCAAAAGCATCTCCCTGAGCTCCGCTGGATCAATCTCGTCCGTACGATTAGAAGGTCTGTAGTATCCCGTGACTGGATCTGGGGCCCACGCAGACTCTGCTTCTTGATTTGCTCTTTGTTCCATCTTCCCCACCGTAACTCTTGTGGAACCTCCCTTACTGAACCCTGGTGCTGTCGCAACGTAACTCCTCCTATAATCCAACAACAATACGACATAAATATATAGTATTATGTTTTCAAGGTAACATTTTTCAAACTTAAGTGTTACAAAAAAAAAAACATTTTAAACTTTAACAAACTGCAAATACTGAACAATATAAAGAAAAAAACTGATAAACTGATAATATCATGCATAGTTTATCGTTACGCTTCGGATCTGAATTCGATAAATAAACTATGCAAAACAAATACTCAAATTATTAGATCTAAGTGATTACGTGTATGATAAGATCAATCTTTGGCCATATACTCAAAACCATAATCATATTTAATTAGAAATGTACAATTTTTCTCAATCACATAAGCTATTTTATTATTTTCAATAGTAGGAATATAAAGAAAAATGCATTGATCGAAGCAAATAAAAGAGTGCGTATATCGCATATATATAGTAACTTGAAAAAGAAAAAGAAAAACGGATCATTTCAGACAAAAGCACCTTAACACAATGGAACCAGAAAGATTGCCGTATGCGGCGGAGCAAAGAGATTTGACGGCGCCGGAGAGTGTACGAGTAGCCATTTTTATTATTTATATATCGGATATTTCTTATATGTAATATAGATAAACCGATCGAGCTTAACTTTTAGCTACCGCAAAAAGATGTTATTGTTCTTCCAAGGTAAGTAACCCTTAAGAAGAAAACAATCCTTTTGCAGTAGCCGCCGGTAATATGCCGCCGTCAGATTCTCCGGTGATGGTTTTTGGGAGTCTCTAGGGTTTTGGGTTTATATACACCACGGAAAGATGAATTGTTTTTGGGCTCATGGGCCTTGTTGTGGGCCCATGGTTTTCCAGTGAGGTCCACATATTCTCATAATTGTTGCCAAAGTAAACAGAGCTTAGGTGGGTAAAATGTGAAATGTAATAGGAATGAGTAATTCAGTTTAAGGTTTGGTTTTATTTCGGTTGTTTTTTTTTTATAGTATTTTGTTAATATTAGAAAAATTATAACTATAGAACATTGTTTGTAGTCTGGTCTCATTTGATAAATCACATTGTTTGGGTTTGTATTCGGGAAAATTGTCAACAAAATCATGAAATTTTAAATTTTGGTCATTCAAAACATGAACTATCGTGTATACAATTTAAATAATCAAAGTCTATTAACATTGAATTTAAATCTGAAACGTCTGTTGACTGAACCAAATTAGACACGACTTAAATAAACAGAGTAAAAAAATCGTTGTAAATCACTGTTAAATAAAACGACGTTGTCTTCTCCTTTTTTTAAAAACCCAAAATTAAAGGTGGGCAAAAAAACCGAACCGAATCAACCGAGCTTAAACCGACCCAAACCAAACCATATACTATATATAACCTAATCGGTCAAAAAATTTCTCAACCCGAACAATTCGGTTTAGTTCGTTTTAAAACCAAACCGAACCGATAAACCAATATGTTTTTTTTTGTTAATTAGTTAATTAATAATATTAAAAATATAAACACATATGGTGGGATCTCCGGTTCTTCACCTAAAACCTTTAGAGTAAAGTTAAACCCATGTTTTCCTTTTTTTGTTTTATTTTTTTAACATAATTAATATATATATTTTCTAATCCTATTAGCTAAGTATTCGATTAAAAAACGAAAAAACCTAAAAAGTTAAAAACCCTTATACTTAAGCGTCACAAAATTTTGTTTTGGTTTTAAACTTTTAGGGAATGATTTTTTTTATGATTTCGTTTTGTTTACGTTTCGTTAGGATTCTTGTTTTTATAAGTTAATTTATTAAAAATCGAACTAAAATCAAACCAAATTACAACCAAACCAAACTTATTTCGGTTGAGTTCGGCTAGAGCTTTAGATGATTTATACTGTAAACGTGTCTCTTACGTATCATGACAACACAAACAGGTGTCAATGTCATCCTACAAAACGATGATCTTTTCCATTCAATTATTGAAATATTTGTTTTTGGGTTTCTTTACCCTGACGCATACAAATATCTAAAGATTATCCAAAAATCTTGGATCGCACTAATCTGGTTTTGCATGTGATTACTAGTAAAAGAACTATATTATTTGTATGAAAGTGTTTAGGTTTTATGTGATACTATTCTTTATCTGAACAAACTAACTATCGGATTCACAGGTCTAAAGTTATATATTCGATAAAGATGTTTACTAAGCAGCACAAAAGAAGAGAAAATAAGAAGCAAATATGTATTCTTAAACGTAAAAGGTAGATGAACTATTATTGTTAACAATAGAAGTTACAAATGCCTCAAAACATTACATAAAAGTACATGGCCCCTATTTCTCACCCAAAAACAAGGCACCCCAACATAATCAATCTCCAAGAAAACATAATCATGAAGATATACATAGTGAGGTTCCAATAATAGCTTTCAGATACAAAATATAGAGAGTTTTTTAGAATCGCCTTATCTCCTTGGGTGGTTTGAAATTGACAGGATGAGTTTCTGGAGTTGCATTCTCATCTTCTTTCCACATCTTTATCGTCTTATCCGCCTCACATGTTACCAGTCTTGAACCTGTATGATCATAACATGCTGCATATATACCCGCTTCACTCTCCAGTGAACCTGCCATCATTACATCAATTAAGATCCCATGACTGTTGCTTTTAAAACAATCGGGACTTAGTTAATCGTACACTTCCAACACTTGGGTCTTCACCAAGATTCAAATTTGATTACGTTTGATGGTAATTTACCATACTGAGACTTCTACAATCTTACCTTACAAGCAGATCAAGGTCAAAGGAACATGATGAAACAAGCTATGAATGCACGTACCAGGCTGTACAATAGTTTCTGACTGTTGGAAACTGTGACCACTCTTCCAGTCCCAGAACCAGATACTTCCATTATCACCTTCAGTTGTGCATAGACATAGGACCAATTTTGGTTAAAAAAAAAGGATAATGAAGGGTAAGGCGATGTAGAAAAACAATCACAAAAAAAAAGGATCGCAAAATGAATCTAATACCTCCAGTGACCATTACACCATCCTCGTTCACAGCCATTGCGTTAATTATGGTTTTCTGCTGCGAACTGTTCCACAGAGAACGAAAACATCGTTTAACCACATCAGAGAACTGAAACTGTTTAATTTATTATGATAACTCTTATTTCAAAAGCACTAGAGATGCAAAAGAATGGGATATATATATTTATCTAGCAGACTTACAGCATGTTGTGGCAAAATTCTCCTTTTGGTAGGCTAAATTTCTTGGTGTTGTCAGCTGATGCAGAAGCAAAGGCATTCCTAAAACGAAAAACAAAGAGATAACATTAGGAAAAGTTCAGATACGGCATCTTGAAGACTCCACTGTTGGAAAGATTAAGTGGATGCAATGCAATTACACATACTCTTTAGGATGGAGAGTCATTGCTCGGACAGACTTCTTATGATGTGTTAGAGTCGTCATCGTTTTGCCTGCATATAATAATCCGACAAATTTCAGATGAAATCATATACTTGCAGCTGCTGTTTTATCTAATGAGCAGGGATCGAAAGATATGGATTTAGGTCCAAACAATGGTTAGGATGATAAGACAATACCATATCGGAGGTCCCAAAATTTAATGGTCGTGTCATGAGATCCGGTGACAACTTGTGGGTCCTGCAACATCACAGACCAAAGTGAGTGCCAGTTACTGTAATAAGAGATCCTGAAAGAAAGTCAGAAACTATAACAACAAGTTCATATGAAAAGAAACGCACTGTTGGACGAGTGAAAACAGAACAAACGGTGTTGTCATGTCCTGAGAGTGCAAAAATTTGCATCTTGGTCCGAATATCCCACACCTGCAAATAGCAAACATGGACTTTTTTACTACAAATTCAGCAAAGGTTAAGCATCAAAAGAGCAGAAATATACATATGCTAATAAACAAAGGATATAAAAATTTATAGTAATTTTTTTACCCTGCAGACAGAGTCTCGCCCTCCGGTTAGTAAAACGTCCAAAGTTGGGTGAAGAGCTAAGCAATAGACTCCACTCAAGTGACCATGATAAGACCGAATAACCTATGAAAGACAAATTTCAAGAGCATTAGATGTGAGAAGTTCAGATAAAGAAGAGAATAGAGTTGTAACCTTATTCTGCTCAAGGTCCCAGCATTTGACTTGTTTGTCATCACCAGCAGAGAACATATATGTATGTCGATTGCTTACAGCAAGGCCTGTAACAAAATTCGGAAAAAAGAAAAGAAAAGAAAGCCCAAACTTTTAATTTGTTCCACGAGTGTTAGTCATTGAGACGTCAAACAAATAAGCTGGAAGAATTTTTAAGAGGCTAACCTCGTACTTGCTCGATATGTCCAGTAAGTGTTAGCTTCAGAACTCCAGTTGCGACATCCCATATCTAGTGAATATAATAGAAGCAAGCAATTCAGCAGGCGTACTACACTCAGGAATGCTTCCACAAGAGCTAAAGTTGGTGGGTTGTTTCAGCAACGCACTAAAGTGCAACTTAGGTTCCAGTAACTACCCACATAATGGAAGTCTTGTAACATGAGATATGAGTATAACAAGAAAACAAATTTGGAAAAAACAATTCACACTAAAGATTCAATCATCGTAACTACCTTGATGGTACGATCAGCTGAACCAGTACAAAACCATTCATTACTCGGGTCAAACGCTACAGATCTGACCCAACCCAAGTGCCCCTGAATGACCTGTGAAAGAATAATTAAGCGCAAGTCATGAAACTTCTCAAATTAACAGAAATAGCCTTCGGAGGGCCAACAAAAGGCCAAAATCAGTGTGATGCAGCAACGGTGCTGTGCCAAAGATCTTACCCTGTAATTCTTCCATGGTGCATGCCACTCTGGGCGAGGCCATCTACTCGGCAATCTCTCCATTAATGCAGAAGTTGAAAAGTTTCTGTAACAAGTAGAGGCACACAAAAAAAAAAGACTCAGAATGATAAACTACCGTATAGGTCCAAGACTTTGAGGTCGGGGAAGTCTAATTTCTATGCCTGTGAACTACCTACACCACCTCAGGATGCCATCTATGTATTGCAATCCAAATGAAGAAGAAGAAGAAAAATGATAAGAATGGGACAAAAAAACCTTTCATACGAGGATCCATTTGCAGGAATAATGGTGGTGCTTTTGCCTGAGGGACCAATACTATTCCTACAATTCGAGAATCAGCATCCTTGTGATTAAGTAGAAGCATTAATTTAGTATCCAGATCAACGAAACCAACAGCAAAAAAAAGGTAACTTACAAGCCTTTTGGCTGTAAAGTTGGACCAACAACAAGAGCCTTCTCATTTAGACCCTTTTGAATACTCTTGGAACCTTCAGGACCTGTAGAATTCATCGAGCACACGAGTTTAGCCTTGCCAATACAATTAAGAACGCAACGCTTAAAAGAAACTCAATTAGGAAATAAGCAAAACAGGTGATAGATACCTGGGAGAGCAAGAACATTTGAGGTTCCTGCCTGCTCGTTGCTGCGGTCAGGTTGACGTGGAGGTTGACTCACGGGTTCTACGCCTCCAAATGCAACTTTCATCTGTAAAAGACAAACTTGTTAAAATCATTATTATACACAAACTCGGGTTGATCAGAGAAAACACAGAGAGTTAATGCAAATCAAACATCTTAATTAGTTTCCATGATTATAGCAAAACTGCAAACTCAACCCTTATTGGTAGATATATATAAATGGAAGAATCTAAAGGCTAACTGTAAAACCTTAAAGTTCGAAGCTTTAAACAATCCAATCAATAGACATAAAAGCGAAACCCAAAGAACGATTTGAAAGAAATCGGATAGGGATTTATCTTTACCTTATGGCTGAGGCGAATCTTCTTGCTGCAATAAAAAAGAAGAAAAACACAGCGAAGAATTTCAAAAGAATTCTTTGAAAAACGAGGGTTGGAATCGAAAATTGGGGATCGGAGACTAACGCTTCGGCATCAGGAGGAGCGAATTGGGCATGGACGGGGGAGAAAAGATCAAGGGCTCGTTTAAGGGATTTGAGACTGAGCTTTTTCAGCGATTGTGGCTCAATGGGTTCGAGCTGCTCCGTCGTCGGAGCCGGCATCGTCCTTCGTTTAGGGTTTACACAGAGAGAGAGAGAGAGAGTGAAAGTCTTTAAAATGATGTCGAGTTCTTTCACCATTTATTTATTGAGCCGAAAACTATTAATCCAAATAGAATGATGTGGAGTTTTGACACAAAGTAATTAATGTTTAGTCTTATTTATGATTTTGATGTCAAAAAAATTGTCTCATCAATAAAACTGCATTTGCTTATAAGCTCAGGTTCTAGTTCCATCTTCATTTAATGTCTAACACTTGGAATCTGAAATCCAGAACCCACTTAAAATCCGAATTAGAGACTAGTTTCTAACCTCAAGTTCCAAATTTTAATCAATGTTTCTTACACTACATGAGATGAAACATCTTACATTCGATTTCAAGCATAATACACATTTACAACAAAAGTTATTTCTAGAGTTTCAATTCTCGTCATCAGACATGAAAGTCGGTCTTCTTCTCAGAGACTCCAACACATCAGCCGATGGTCGACCACTCTGGCTAACTCCACGGCTCGACCTTAGCTTCGGAACGCTCATTGCGCTCAGAGGCGGCGTGGCGGCTCCACCGTTCACTTCTCTTAGCACGGACCTAGCCGCTTTGGCCGCTATAGCATCAGCAGCCGCAGAAACCACTCTCGATTCCAGTCCCGAATCCCTAACATTCTCTTCTTCGCTTGCTGCTGCTGCTGCTGCTTGCTCTGGTTCACCGTTTCTATGACTTGTCCCGCAACCAACCCCTTGGTTAGCCATGGACCTTGCCTTTGCAGCCTCGTGCTTCTGCATATCGTAAACGAGCTCTTTCTGAAGCTGTTTATCAGCGACGAGCATTTCTTCTATCTCGTTCTTGTAGTCTTTGAGGAGGACACGGAGGCAGTCCATGAGCGAACCTGTGAGAGGACTGTTTTTGCTCTCCAGTAGCCTCTTGAGCTCAATGAAGATTGGAATCGTGTTCTGAATCAAGCCTTTTCTAACAGCTTGCGTTATGGCTCTTCCTTTCGCAGCAGCCGCGTTGGAATCTCCACCTTCTTCTTCCATCTCCACCGTCTCCGATGATGCTCCTCTGGAAACTGATAAACGGATCTCTTTGCACGCCAAGATCTGAAACGCATCCTACACCGCGATACAAAAGAGTAAGAACTCAGCGATCGCAACAAGAAAAGAAAAAAAAAAGGGCTCAACAATTTCCAGCTAGAATGGAAATTACCTGTAGAACTGACTGACCAGTGACATCTTCTATGTTGAGCATTCCTTCAGAAGCAGCTGCGAGGACCTCTGCACATAACTTTGCAAATGTGGCCAGAAGATGTTCTGGAGCCATTTGTTTAAGCAGCGTAATGTAGATTTGCATTCTCTTAGACCTAGTCCTTTCATCGTTTCCTCTGTAAAACAAATGTAACAAAGAGAATCACTAAAATCACCCACACCAAAATGACAAGTTGTATATAAGCATACCTATATAACATTAACCAGGCTATGTAACACGAGTACCTGATAGAAAAAGCTTGATCCTTTGTTCTTGATTGTTTAGAATCTGGATTACTATGGCCAGTGTGGGCGTGGCAGTCGTTTAAGACATAAATAGCTTCTACGAAACTGTTGTAAGCTAGGAGTGGCGCCTTTACTATGAGCAAAGTGGGCACAGTAATAATCAAAATCCTAAAGATCATGTCTCTCTGTAAGAATTTACAATAACAGGGAATAAAAGAAATGCCTTCCATGGTTGTTCCCATGAGTTCATACCTTTAAGGATGTTTCCAAATAAAAAGTCTGCAAGTCGACGTATCTTTTCAGATTCATCCACAAGAGATAGAAGGAATCGAAGGAAGAGAACCCCTCTCCACTTCACGTAGTCTCTCTGAAATCAAAATAACAAAGCCTGCTTATTAATCTTCAAGCCTGTATTTTTCAACAACGGAAGATAAAGAATCGGAGGAGAATAGCAATACCTGTAATAACCTTGAGAGAAGTATGAAGGTCTGCCTTCTAACAACTTCACAAGGATCCCGAAGACGTTTGGTAATCTTTGGTATGTAACTATCCACGTAAACAAACCATTAGTCTTTGTCATGTAACAGTTGTGTTATTAACATTTTGAGAAAATACTAATGAAACGTTAATGTTCTGTGAATGAATTTACCACTCAATCATGGCTGTATAGTGAACACAAAAGTCTGTCATCGCCACTACAAGATTGTTACGCAAGGCTGCACAATCACTCTTTTCAAGCTCCTGCAAGAGTAAGGCATCAACGAGTTCACATAGGTTACAATAGACTGCATATATAAAGGAGACTGCTGTTAAATGAATCAAGCCCAATGGATATAGCTGTCTAAAACTAAAATTTTCCTTTCCACAAATAATCAAAAATAATAAATGGACAGAGGAATCAGCAAAGGAAATCAACAAACCTGAGCAAAGAGAGGGATATATCTTTTAGCAAGCTTCCCGTCAGCCAAACAAATCTTTGCCATGGTCAACCAAGACTGACTATAGAGCGGAGGAGCTTTTTGCTTCAAGCAAACATTAGCTTGTGGAAATTTGTTTTTCAGCTTTGAATCAGAATTTCCTGAAGTGATGACAGTATGTAACAACGGAACAATTTTGGTCGTGTCAGCTGAAGGATATATAATGAGACAAGATCCAATGGTATATACTGCTGTGACAGCTTTTGATAACTTCTTGGATACAGAACCGAGTCTCTTGCTTCTCCTACTTCCAAGTGTTGCTGGTGTAGCAAAAGAATGATTATTACTGGAGACCCACTCTATGTACTTCTCGGTGACCTTAGATGCCTTAGATAAAACTTGTTCTACCCACTGCTTGACAAGCACATCAGACTCCTCAGAGGTGCACGCCTTTTTTAGGCACAAAGTTCTTAATGCTTTAACATGTGCATCGACCTGTCATTGAATGGCATGGACAGATGAACCATTAACAATAATTTTTTCTATTCTCAATAATAATCTGCTCGATTCAAGCGTTCAACAGTTGCACCGAAACCAGGTCCCAGTTACATCATGTACCAGAAAAAAAAAAATCTATCTGAAGGTATACGTCCTTTTAGACAAAAAAAACAGTAAAAACATGACCACTTGATTATATATAGGAGATATCCGGTTAACTATTAATCCAATGATTACCTCAGCAGAGTGCAGGTTAAACTTTTCGATTTTCTTCAGCAAATTGTCGGCCAGATCTGCAGCAGGCTCTGGTGGCAGCTGAAGGGAAACATTGGAGATTGTTTGCAAAAGACAAACTCGATCGCCAGCCCATGTAGAAGAATTATACTCTACACCCTCTTCATCACCTTGTCCATCTGTTCCTTCAGAAATAGCCGCATTATCAAAAACACACATTCATGAATTGGTTTAGCTAGAGCAGAAGTTCGAATTAAAACCACGCTACTAATAGCAACAAGTAGAGACATAAACCAGTTAGTTGAGATGTCGTATAATGAATGAACTGGCAAACCTTGCAAGTCATTTTTGTCAAGCAACTGCCAATGATGGTGAAGAAATTCCCATTCGACAGACTTTGGAAGATAAACTGAAACCTCTGATAGAAGAAACCAAGCCCCAGCAGGAGCTGTCCATTTATTTATTGGCATGGAACGGGTTAACCAAAGTGATTCAGATTCCTTAATGATACTCTGCAGCGCAAGGGCAACTCTTGGTTTTAGTTGCTTCTTCTTGCCCAAACTTCCACATATTTTCTTAACCCAAGGAGAAACCTCGCTGCTGCAGAGCTCCTTTAAGAGAACCAAAACTCCTTCTGGAAACAAGGATTCAATGTCTCTGTCTACATATTTTGAACTAGAGTTTCCGTTGCTAGGGAGGGAAGCACTGTCTCGAGAAAGTGCATTTCCCGCTCGTGATATTCTCTCCAGAACTAGTTCATGAAAGACATTCTCGCATTCTTCTTGGATGCTAGTTTCATTGTCCATGATCATTCGAGGAACAGAATGTAACCATTCGGTGGTCACAATTTCATCTGTACATATTCTGAAGGCCTGCAATGACAAGAAAAGACATTGATTTACATTATCAGAGAAAAAAAGGAAGCTGAAGTAATATGATAACAAGTCATTAGCCTAACCTATATTTAGAAATAAGTTACGCATAAACAATTATCGGATTTTAGAACTAGCAATAGAAGCAGTTGTTATGAATTCTTCCATACATTCAATTGACCAAAACGCACATTCATTCATCTAGAACATTTTGGGGCAACAAGTTTGGTCTCCTTAACTTTTAGCTAATAAAAGACAAAGCACCCGTACCACCGAGTAAGGGAGAAGGAAAAGGAAGAAACTGAGTTACAGAAAACATACCTCGGAAAGAGCTGAAATTGCAGCCTTTCTTATACTTATGAGCGGATCAGAACAAGAAGTACCCATTGTCTTTAGGATACTAACATCAAAGCAACCACCTAAAAGGGATGTCAATTTTGTAACCAGAAGAAGAGCTGCTCTCCTTGTAGCCGCCTTCTCATCCACACATCTCTTCTTCAAAAGGTCAGTTACTACACCTTTTCCTTCTGAAATCTCACTAGTAAACCCAAGGGCTTGTTTCAGGATCGACCTATTCCTTTCATCACCAGACAAGAACCCCACGACTTGAGCCAAATTGGACAAAGCTCGAGCTCTAATCAAAGCGTTTGAGTCTGAACACCGCTGCACTAAGGCATTAAGACAACCCAATCCCCACGAATCTTGCAAGCCATTCTCTGAACTGACAATTCCTAAGGGGTTTCCTAATGAGCTTATCAACAAAGGTATAAGATCAACAGCTAATATCCTGAAATTAGATTTACCTTGACCCATCTTCATCACAAATTCGACAAACTCTGATTGGTCCTCAACTTCCATTGCCTTTACTATCTCCATTATCGCCTCCACCGCGAATCCACGCGGCTCAGCCTTCTCAGGTGCCTTATGAACCAGAAACTTTGGCAAATTAGAAACAACTTTCTTCAATTCAGAGTTATCTTTAGCCAAACCCATAATTTTCCTTGACACAAAACTTAACGCGAAGCTTCTCGCCTGATGTTTCCCCATCAGAAGCAACGGCGTCAAAGACTTTGAAATCTCAGCCGCAGTGTTTGCCATGTCTCCGTGATCGGAGTTCAACACTCCACCCAGAATTCTCCCGCACATTTCCATCAATCGATCATAATTCAAAACCCCTGAATGTTCCAGCGCCAATAAAGGAATCTCGCTCACTGTTTGTACCAAAGACTTCAAGCTATCGGGAAATCTATCCAAGTGAACAAAACTCAGAACCGAGCCCAGACCCTCGAGCACTCTAAACAGCAGTTTCGCATCGAATCCACCTTCTTCCATATCGTCCCCATCTTCATGCCCTAAATTTCTCGCGTTATTCTTCGAACCGCGTCCTCTCTTCTTCTTGTTCCCTTGAGCGGCCGCCGTTCCCGAATCATCCCGGTGGTGCCGTTTGAGGTAGCGGCGGATTGAGCCCAGTAGAGAGAGAAACGCAACCGGAGAGAAGAAAGTGAAAACGGGGCAGTTCGTCGAAAGAAGCAGACAGAGATATGCGTCGGAGGCTAGAATAGCCAGACGGCCAGATTCAACCGGCGAATCCATGGCGGCGGAGAAGCAGCGGAGAAACGATGAAGCCACCGAGGAGAGGCTGCCGTAGAACCGATTGAGGATTTCATCGTCATCTGTATCCAGGAGAGACTTGAGATCCGTGACGAGTTCGTGGTAGTAAGATCCATCGTCTCCTCCTCCTCCTTCGATTCCTGCAATGATTCTAGCAAGCAAAAGCTCCTCATCCATGGCGACTCTACTGAGAGGAAATCGGATTCACAGAATTTTAGGTAAAAGTTCAAAACTTTTTGGAATTCCCGCTAATCTGTTCGTTCTTATCAAAATTCAAAGGGGAACGATAAAAAGTTAGGGGCAAATTAAAGATTATGATAAAAAGCAGAGCCCTTAATGGTAACTCGGTTTTGGAGTTTTTATTCCTGTGTTTCGACTCCAACGTACACCCTCGCTACGTTGTATTGTATTTAGTTATAGTTTTGTAGTATGACGTTGATTTAACCAAATGATAATATATTCAAATGGTTATCAATATCATGTAGGTCAAAAGTTCTATAATGACTCTTTACGAAGGAGATGTCATCTTGACAGGTATTTACAAGTTCTGTTTTTTTTTCTCAAACCAAAACATTCAGAACTAAACGTAAACTTTATGAGCCCAATGCCTTCAAATTTTATGAACACCGTGGACATGTAAAGATAGGTCAGAAGATAATCGCAGGGATCACATGTCTATCTGAAGTTCAATTCGATGTCGATAGGCGTGTAAAGCCTTTGAACTAATAATTGTTTCTTTTTTCTTTCATAGAAAATGTCAATCATTTGTGGTAATATACCTATCTCTAATGTTTATCATTTACTGTATTTCCTTACGCTTGGGAAGGGAGAATATAACATTTAAGTAAAACTCGTTTCCTTTTCATTTGTAATTTATAAAACAATGACTCCTAAGAACGAGCATGATCTGGAGGCGATTTGGACAAGGTTTTTACGAAGTAAACTGGTTTTACTATTTCAATTCTCAAGAACGATTTATAAGAACAAGAATTTTGATTCTCAAGAGCGATTTACAAGAACAAAAACAAAAAAATGACAAATGTTTGAGTCTAGAGCTAGATTGTAATTGAGAGTGGTATCGAGAGTTTTATTATAGTCCCCTTGCTCCTTGCTCTTGTCCTTTTTATACTCTGAAATCATATTTAACGTCTACGTTTACTTCGCATGATGCGCCATAATTGGTCTTTAAGTATAAAGATTAAGTCGTTACGTTTCAGCGCCTTAGTTCACCGGTTTGAATGAGTCTTTGGTCTTGTCGGGGTTGACTAACGGTTCTACATTTAATCATTTTTGACCGTATACTTTCACTTCGGTGGGTCTTTCACCTCGGCCCGCGATCTCAACTCTTCTTTTGACCCACAATGGACTCTTTGACTCTGTCGGGCCTTTTTTAACTATTTGTTTACTGGGCCGAGTTTTTATCCCCAATGACCACAACCAATATGTTACCAAACAAAAGTTTGGTGATGCGCTCATCGAACCAAAAGACGAAGCCCAAGATGAAGCAGCCCAACCCCGAGCCACAGTGGCCTATCTTGACCATCTTTTCAATAGCCAAGAACCGTGGAAACTTAAGATGTACCATCCCAAACAAGCTCACAAACCTACAGTCATTCAAATGACTCGATAAAGACATATGGGCATCTCTTGAAGGATTTTGGCCCAACCACAAAGAACTAAGCCAAGACCCTACTTGGTCCACATTCTTGACCCATCAAGGATCCAAGAACAGCTCAGACTCGACCCGGATCAGTTCATATCAATTCACAAACCGGCAGCTAACACGAGAAACATTAAACCGATCAAAAGAAGGACTTTCCATAATTGGCACTTCGAGAATTCGTGTATGGCATCCAAGAGAGTTTATAATTTATCTAGAGGCTATGGAGAAGTCATTCAAGTTCACCAGCACACATGTGATCAAGTGGATCTCTTCACACTTCAACTTTCCTTATCCAGAACCAATTACGTTACATCTGGTCAAACGGGTATATCTTCTTGATTTATTCGATACAGATGGTTTGTAGACCTTACATACCATCAAGAGACTTTCAAAACGTCACTACTTCATGTCCAAGCTGTCCAGATACAAAGAACCTCATATTTTCCTTACTTGTCAAAAAATCAAGGAATAAATGTCATATCAATCAAACCTTTGATTGATTCTTATTTATGTTAATTATTTGATTTATTTTTTTTGTAAAAATGTGTATGAGCTCTATATAAGCTCACTCATTTTCCTTTTAACACTCACCAATGAATTAATCAAATAAAAACGTTTAAAGTTTCTTTACAAAAGTTTTGTCTTTTGTGTTTGTTCATTAGAGTTGTGTGGAATCACTTCTCTTGTGTCCGTACGATCTATAGAGTGTTGTGTGTGATTCCTCACTCTAGAAGTCGTATGAGTCTATGTCTTCATGTAGAATCACTTAGACTTAGGTTTGTGATCTCATCACGAAGGGTTTCACACCTTTGTGTGGCGATCCTCGATCCATCTAGCTTGTCAACTTTGACATCTTTGTGATCACTTATATTGGTGTGATTCCAATCTTATATCATCCGGTCTCTACCTATTCAAGATAAAACTTACAAAAAATGTATTTTGTGATTTTTCGTTCTCCACAGCTCCTGAATCTCCTCTAGCACCGAGACCTCCATATCTTCGGTGACACGAGCTCCTCTCGGAGCTTTCGGATATATCCATCTCATCCACCTTAACATCATCAATAGCATCACACTCGTCAAGTTCTTCATCATCCTCTTGGAGCTTTCGGATCACGTCTTCCATGATAGATTTCCATGCAGCGCTAGTTTCGGCTGATAGGTCCATTAGAATCTGAAACTTTAGAATGTATCCTAAGATACTAGAACGCAGAGGAGGGAGAACATAGGAGGGAGAACATAGGAGGGAGACGAAGAAGACAGAAATTTAAAAATTCACTTTCCCTAATTTCCTTTTTAGTCTTTCGTATATTCTTCTCAATCAAATAGTTTTCACTTTTCATGCTGCCAAAACAAATGGGTGCAAGGACCTTGTATCTATTGCACTAAATTTGCTCGATGTGCCATGTAATGAGCATGTAAGTTTCTTTTTTCTTAACCGTTATGAGTACTTGGAGAACAACAACCTTGCTAGAACACTCTTTGGTTAGTCATTTTGAAAACATCTATATGCTTAAGTAATATATTTTGAATAGCAAACAACAACTGATTAATTCATTTTTTTGCGTTGGTTTGGTGCGCCTTATGTGGAAGTAGAACAAGTTGACAGATCTTTTGGATTCACAGTTGTAAATTTATGATGGCAAAGACGTGCTTATGATGGTGAAAGTCGCGTGCCTGCAAACATGTTACTCATGTCAGTAGTGGTGAAGATGTTAGAAGAGGAGTTGAATGGAGAGGTGGATGTCCAATTGGTTAACATAGGCAAAAGAGACGAGGATGCAAAATTTAAAGCTCCATGCCTAATGCATAGTATGTCGGAGATTGACTGGGTGTTCGAGCAACAGGGCGGTGAGCAAACTTGTGAAGAGATTATAAAGAAGATTTCCGAAATTAATTTGCTGGCGTGGAAAGAGAAAGAGTAACATAATATATTACAAAATTTAACAAAGAAAAAAGAAAAAAAATTGAGAATTTTTGGTTTGTTGTATCTATCCGGTTAGAGGGATGGAGTTTTTAATTTGAACTATGAAAAAAGTTGATAAACAGTTATCAAAAACTAAGCCAGGCCTAGACCCCTCAAACTGTTTTAGTTAATTCAGAGAAAAATTAAGGATTTCAAGTACATGCAGCTGAATTGGATTCAAGAACTAAAAACTCTGAGCAAGTACTACTCTGCATTCTTTACTCAACTATGGTTTTGAGCTGACAATATAGTCATTGACATATTATGCAGTTGGTGAGAGCAGCAAAACCTTCCTCATTCTGTTGAAAACAAAAGACCTTTGACTTGTAGCAACCATATTCTTTGGAGCCTTTACTTCTTGTGTCGATTTCCTACCAATTTGCTTCGTACCAACTCGGTTCTTGCTCCATGATTGATCCTGGTTAGGCATTGAACTGTTTTCTAAAGTGACACTGACACATAGAACTTGGAAGGATAGAGGAACATAAAGAACTGTATAAATTAAATTTCGGATTTAGGAAATCAATTTTAGTTTGGATTTTTGATCTCCTAAGAGCATCTCCAAAAGATATTTCATAACTTCAAATTTGAAGTTTTATGCATTCCAAGAGCAATTTCAAAACTTCAAATTTGAAAATTGTTCTACTCCGATGAGTCTTGATGGTATAAAAAGATGCATAACCGTTTGTAAGATAAGGAAAAGCCAAAGTTTGTGGTACTTTGAAACAGAGGATCAAGGAAAAGGAAGAGCATGTGCATTTCCTCTGATCCTTCCGATGCTTATGAAGCTAATGGCATGGAACTTGAGAATCAATCTTTGTGCTGCGCAAGGAGTGAAAAAAGCAGCGAAGGTGAAGAGTTGTTGGTCCAAGGATTGATTGTGCTAGAAAAACAACCATTCTTGTTTTCGAAAAAGGTAACTCTTTTCTTAAAAAAATATATATATAAGCATCTTAAGGTCTAACCCAAAACTTTGGTCAAAAAAAAAAGAAGGTCTAACCCAAAACTCGTCCGACATAGAACAATTAAGGTCTTGTAATAGCTTTTTTATGGTATGATTTGGGCTTAAATTCAATAAGAACGTTTGCACCTTACTTGTAACATAATAAATGTGTCCTTAATTCAATGCCCAGAGAAAGAATGATGGAAATTTAGAATTGATATTAGACAGAAGCAAACAAAAAAAAAACCTCTCAAAGTAAAGATTTTTGTTTGTTTGTTTAGAAAGGATTTTGTAAGTAGCCAGGGATGAATCTCGGTAAAACGTGAGAAATTAAGTTCCGCTGAATTCCACACGATGAAACTCTTGCCACTTTCGTTCCACGAGATCATTGAATCCGATGAAGGATCATTCAACATCTCATATGTATCCTTCATAAGACCATAGTACTTGTGAACCATCATCACTGAAACCTTAAAAAGCAAAATCACACAAAACCGAACAAAGTACATGAAAAATTTCAAGAAAAAAGCCCTAAAATTAAATTAGAGAGATGTGCTGCATCATCATGTTACATGTACCCTCTTCCTCTTACTCAGGAACCGGAACCAGACTTGGAACATATACATTGCAATGGCTATAAGCATAAATCCATATATCTCGGTTTTCTGCCACAACTTGTTTTTTAATGTCACCGTCACCCATTTCGTAGACGTTGACGTCAATATATCCCCTCGTGACATCGAGATGATTGCAACATACCATGATATTATTGGTTTTGTGGTCGATGAAGTATGTCGGGAAACTAACAAAACTGTGTAATATCGGGAGATCAGGACGAGTAACATGAAAAAACTTGCTCAACGAAACAACCCCATCAGTCACCTTGTTTGTAACCCACACCTCAATCTTCACACGTCTATGTTGCTGTAATATAGAAAGCCTATCTCCTTCGAAGCCTGACAGGACTAATGTACTATCACGACTCACAGGTAAACAATCAGTTTCGAAGGGAACAGAACAGCCTATGTCTTTGAATGTCTCTCTAGAGAAATCAAAACTTTGGATGAAGATTTCGGTTTGATCGGAGTTACCCTTCTTCTTCCTATGAGCTATCCAGTACATGTTTCCATTCATAGACAAAGCTTGGTACGTTGGATACCAAAGCTCTACACACGAATCGAGAGCAACATCAACACTTCTCCAGAGTTTAGACTTGAAGTCATATATCTCAATATATGATTTGTCATAATACCTCAAGATCTTGTAGTTTTCACGAGATACATTATCATATCCAAAACCGTAGACATCATCCCTTTTGTAAGAACTCGAGGGTTCGATCCATTCGACTCGGCTCAAAAACGGATTCCAAACTGCGAGATTTTCATGTGTATAACCAGTCTCAATAAATCCCCTACACTGACATAGCAATAACCCGTCGCAGTGGATCATTGTACGAATTTCAGTTGGACCTTGTAGAGATGTGAGAGCTTGGGCCTCAAGATTAAAGAGCTGGACCGATTTATTATGACGATGATCCACCTGTATGAATCGTTTCTGAGAGAGATCAAAGTGTTTGTAGATGAATCTCTTGTCGTTAATAAGAGCGTACCATTGTTTGCATGTTGATTTGAATCGTACCAAATATTCGATCGGAATCCTGTAAAGTATCTCTTCTACTAACTCAAAAGGTAGCGACGACGAACGCTTTGACGACTTTGACGAAGCCATTGAAAATTTCACAAAACTAGGTCACCAAGAGAACAACCCATAAAACTTTTTATCCAAGATAATTATAACCCATAAAAAAACTAAAAAAAAAAAAATTAGAAAAAATTTGTTTATCCAAAACTTTTTTTTTTCCCTCTAATAATATTGATGAACTTACGACGAGTTTACAAAATCACAATGTAATACATCGGTAATTAATCTAGGAACAAATGAATGAAAAGTATAGGATTGATTTTCCTGAATATTCTTCTTAGCCATAATATATGTTGCTTTGTTGAGATCTCTCTTGACCCAGACGAAGGTTGCTTCGTTAAACTTTTCTTTCCAAAGTTTGACTTCTCGAATTCAATTATTGGATCTGAAGCTTAATTTTCGACCATAGATTAGATCCACAAGGTTTTTATTATTCCCTTCGAAAACTACTTTCCTGTAACCTTTGCTCCAACAATGCTGCATTGCAAAAATCAGAGCTTGAATTTCACTTTCTAGAGCATTGGAGGATACTCTACCTCGTGCTTGCCCAGCCCCACGAAAAGTGCCTCTATCATCCCGTTCGATCCATCCAGCTTTTGGTTGAATGTTACTCTGGACAAAACACGCATCGTAATTACACTTGATCCAACCTTGCTCTGGTCGTGTCCAACGAGTAGAATTTGTTGTAGGCTGATAACTAATCATATGAACATGATCGTGATCTTCAAGATAGTCTTCAGCATTCATCCATTCAGATGCATCCGATCGAGCAAAACCCAAATTAGTTCCCCAAGGTATGTGTTTCTGTTGAAAGATGAGGGTATTACGACTCCTTCATAATCTCCATAAAACACATAGAGGAAGCTGCCTAGTGTGCTTGAATCTAGCCGAGAGATTGAAAGTAAATACAACTGAAGTTTTTCTTCCAAGGAAGCGGATAAATCAAATAGTATGGGATTGGGAAGACAAGAAGCTCTCCAAGTAGCTTGGGCATAATCACAATCAAAGAATAAGTATCCAAAACTTATAACTACCAGAAGACAAACTATTATTTATTTATTAATTTTGATTTTATTTTATTTATTTGATTTCTAATTAAAATTTATAACATATTTAAAAAAATTTAAGTTTTCTTGTTCCTATTTGAATTAGGTTTAATTTTTATTATTTCACTATTTAACTATCTATTTTCCTAAAACCTTGACAAATTGATTATAGATTTGGAAAATATTATTGGACTTTTGATTTTTTTTTTTGGTATGTAATTTAGAGACTACAAAAAAAACTAATACCTAAAATTTTAAAATTAGATACCTAGATACGAGTTAGCAAACTCTTATTTTAAAATTTAAAATTTAAAGATAAAGTTGCTAACTTGCATGATTGCGATACTTGTCAAAATATTATCGATTAACTTAACACATGTCACAATTAGGTGATTTACTAATTTTGAAACATTCAACTTTATATAATAAGAGATATGGTTAACTAGACCTTTTCCAATTCACCCTTTTAGCTGAATTTCCCTTTTCTTAATATTGTTGATATAAAAGGTAAAATATTAAAAAGGAAAGACCTCACCAATAAGTAAAAAGAGGGGAAAAAGGGAAATTCAGCCAAGCCGAGGCTATAAGGCAGATGTGTTATGTTGGAATCATACAAAGTATGGCATATACTCGGTCAAATCATGTTATGCACTCGCAATTCAGCTGAAAGAAGAAGAAGCCCCACAACAGATCCTCGAGCCCAGTATAACACCTCTAAAAAGGAAAGTCTGGACTTTGAAAATACCAAGGAAGATCCAACATTTCATGTGGCAGGCAGTCTCGGGGTGTGTTCCCGTCTGTAGCAAGCTGGCAGATCGTCACTGCGGCACAGACAGGTTTTGTCCGAGATGTGGAGCGGAGGTGGAATCTATAAATCACCTCATCTTCGAGTGTCCCCCAGCACTCCAGACCTGGGCACTTTCAGAGATCCCTTCCAGTCCGGGCTTTTTCCCGAGTGATTCTTTATACAGAAATTTTGATTATCTCCTTTGGCGTGCAAAGGAAGGTGGCGTAATGGAAAAATACCTAGAGGTCTTCCCGTGGATAATCTGGTATATTTGGAAGGCCAGAAATGACAAAGCCTTTAATGGCAAGAATTTTTCTCCCGTCGACACCCTGCAACTCGCCACCTTTGAAGCAGATATTTGGAAAGTTGCACAAGTGGCCTCGCAAACAGGGGAAGAAAGCGTCATACCACCGTCCTCACCCCAAGGCGTTAAGAGAAGTGGTCCAAGACCTCGATGCCAAATAGATGCCTCATGGGCATCCGATGATGACCTTTTTGGGGGTGGTTGTGTAATCGAGATAGAGAACGGACGAAGATCTTTCGGCGCATTTGCGAAGGAAAGAACTTTATCCCCCCTTCATGCCGAATTTAACTCCTTATTATGGGCCATGAAGACCGTCTTGCATCTAGGAGTACTAGCGATGAATTTTGAATCAGATTGCCTACATATAGTTAAGGTGATCAATGAAGAGGAAGAATGGCCTGCTTTGGCCTCGGAAATTGACGAGTTCATACATTTACGTTCTACTTTTGCTTATTTTGATATTTCCTTTATCCCTCGTGTCCTCAATGTCCGTGCCAATTCCCTTGCAAAAGGGGCTCGAGCCCGAGGTTTTGTCTTTTCCCATATAGACTCTTCGATCCCGATCTGGATGGCCTCCGAGGCCATCCTATTCGAATCAACGTAATAATATATGGAGCTTTTGACATCAAAAAAAAAAAACAAGAGTGAATTTATTGTATATTAATGGATAACTGAAAAATTAAGTTTATAGCAATGATAATTTAAAAATTAGGTAACTAGCAAAGAGATTTTTTGTTTAACCCATTAATATCCTTCTTATTTTGCTTATTTACACAAACTGTCACTGGTCTGAATTTTTTCCGACATGATATACCGGCGATACTGTTCATCACCTGGCCAATGACACTGTTCACCCAAGGTTGAAAACACTATTCATCACCGGATAATTATTTTAGTTAACATGCTACTTATTATGTTATCGTGATAAGTTTATGTTTACCGTGTTAACCCCATTACCATATAATATGTTAACGTGCTAACAATAATATCTGATATTTGTAACGTGCTAACAATAATATCTTACATTTTTAATGTGCTAATATTGGTGAATAACATAAAACTGTATGTAGTTTGTAATGAATAATTATTTGGTTTACATGCTAATTAATATGTTATCAAGATAAGTTTATATTTATCGTGTTAACCACACCCACTTATCATACATAATGTTAACGTGCTAACAATAATATTCGATATTTGTAATGTACTAACAATAATATCCAACACTTATAACGTACTAACATATAAAATATCTGAATATATTGTATTAATTTTGTTATGATAACAAAGCTATACATAATTATACTGATAACCCATTAGCTAACTTTGTTATTGATTAACTTCAATGTAATTGAACGCATAAAAATCCTCGAAATAAAAAAAAACGAGATTGACCACCGACACGGTGACCACCACCGTCATCGTCGCCACCACCGTCATTGACACGCCATCATTGCCATCAACACTATTGTTGTCACTGACACTATCACCATCACCCGCTGGCGTTATCGTCACCACCATCACCAAGGTCACGTCACCACGCCCGCCACCATCGTTACCTTCGTCGCCATCATCACCATCACTATCGTCTTCACGAACACTATAACCAACCTTCTTCTTTCTTCTTTTTTCTTCTTCTTCTTCTTTCTTTTTATTCTTCGTCTTCTTCTTTCATCGGAGATTGTTTGAAGAGAGAGAAAAAAAAGATGTAATTAGATTGGAAACAAAATGGTAAAATTGATTTTTGATAGTGAATAATATGTGGTGAATAGTATCCGAAGAGAGAGAACTAATTTTGAACTTATCTATGGTCATATAATGGTATTAACGATACAAAAAAATGGGATTTCCATATATTTTTTTGTCTCCTAAGTAACCAAGATTGATAATATTAGTTTTCATGATACATCAACAAACAAATATGATTTTTTTTTCTTTAATAATAGTCTTTACGTAAAACGGATACGACAAAGATGGTAAAGAGAAACTAATAGAGAGACTGAGAGAGTAAATTACAACACAAGTATACCAAAGACTTCAGAGGAAATCTCTCATTAATATTGTAGATCCTGATTTCAGAAAGCAAGAGCTAGAGAGAGAGAGAGCTTTCTAAGCAGAGGTGTTGATGGCTTTGTTCACCAAGTTATCGACATATTCTTTCCTGTGACAAAAAACCCAAATTTCCTGCTTGATTTTATCTTATTGTTTGCATAACATGGCGTTAGAGTCAGAAACGGGTTTCAACATAAATATAAGATCTTTCTCAAAAAAAAAAAAAAAAAAAAATACACACACACACATAACATAAATATAAGTTTTTGTTTTGTTTGGTTTGGTTTTGAGGAGATGCCGGTTTAAAAGAATCGGTTTGCTGGTTTAAAAGAAGGTGGTTTTGCATATAAGGTCACTTAATTGAAGTTTCATTAGTATGTTGACACTTTTTAAAACCTTAGTAAAATTTCTATAATATTATTTAAGACATTTTTGAAAATGAACTTTGTTTTATAAGATTACATGAAATGTCATTACAAATAATAAAATACAATTGAAATATAAAATGATATAATTGTCTTTAAAAATATTAATGAGAATATGGAAATTATTTATTTCCCATTAAAGGATTATTTACTATTTAGTTTATTAAATATTGTGATATTATTAAATAATAATCAATCCATACATATTCAAAGAAAATATATTTGAGATCTTGCAATATTTTTCACTATGATTATTATATTTATTTGAATATATATCAAAACAAAAGTTTGAAAAAATATTTTACTAATTTTATAAAGAGTTAGACACAAGAAAATTGATTTTTTAAGAGTTTGTGGACCGACCACAAAAACCATAGTCATTAAGCGATGCATAATAGTGTTATGTTTTCAAGATTATAGGTTTTTGCGGGTTAGCCCGAATAATATTTTAGTTCATTGCAAAACATGTTAAGTAGATATGTTAGTCCGGGTTGACAGTTCTATATATAATTATTAGTTAGACATATCATAAAATTCAGATTAATTTTTTTTTTTTTAATTTCAAAACAATTTTTGTTCTTAAAAATTATCCGCGCTATATAGCGCGGGTTGTAACACTGATTTCACTGTTCAACCTAATTTTATCCATGTACAGTACAACGTGTACGATAATGTACGGTACACGATGTAGCAATAAGAAGGGTAAAAACATCTTTTCACACCAAAAGTGACAATTTTTTTTAACACTTTAAGAAAATGCTAACTTACTAATGAAAGGTGAAATACATTACTAATGAAATTTGAAATAAGTGACATCATGTGCAATTATGTTTTAAAAGAATCAGTTTGTTATTTCAGAAAATAATAATATATAAAAACAAACATAGCTTTTGCTATGTTAAAAATATTTAATGTCTTCCAACAATTTTGAACGAGGGTTTTGCAAGTTTTGTCACTTAATTGATGTTTCATTAGTATGTTGACACTTTTTAAAACTTTAGTAAAATATAACACTTATTTTAGTGTTCAACCTAATTTTACCCATATAGAGTACATCATGTACGATAATGGACGGTACACGATATATCAATAAGAGGGAAAAAATCGACTTTTCACCCAAAAAATGAGAAATAATTTTAACACTCTAAGAAAGTGTTAACTTACCAATGAAACTTGAAATAACTAAATAAGTGACATCATGTGGAGATATTTGCACCCAAAGTCACTTTTTAAAAGTTTACTTACAATTTTGTCTTTTTTTTTGTCTTCTTCTAGTGTAAAATAAAGATTTTATCCCTGCCTCTTATTCGTCCGCGTATTATACATAGTTGATCTCGCACAGTACTGTACAGTGCACGACTGGAAAGTCAAGCTGTGTACAGTACAAGAAGTGTTAGTTCTCAAATTAAGTTTAGAAAATATTAAAAACATTATAAAATTTTCAAAAAGTGACAAAATAGCCAATACTCTCCATCATGTGCAAGTAAGTCATTTTGAATATACTAAATTCAGGATATTTTAAATCCAAACATAATATTAAAATTGTAGTAAATTTAGAAGCTTTGTGAAAAAATAAATGTTGACAACAAAAAAAGATATAACTAAAATAAATATCTTCCAATGACATCTCTGTCTCATAACGAATCCGTGTATGTCGAAGGGCTATTGCTGACTGGAAGAGATCGAATAATCGGAATTCAGCCAAACGAATTAAAGAGATTAGTCATCAGATTGATGCCGACCATACTAATCCATCAGTTTCATTGCAAACAATCCATGATTTGAGAAGACAACGATCATTGGCTTATAAAGATGAAGAAACCTACTGGCAAATCAAAAGTCGAAATCAATGGTTAAAAAAGGGAGATCGTAATACTCGTTTTTACCATGCCGCAACGAAGAATCGCAGAGCTCGGAATCGTATAATCACACTAAAGAATAGTAGCGGTACTGATATCTATGGAAATCGAGAGATTGCAAAGGAAGCAGAAATGTATTTTCGTAATCTATTTGCTACATCTGGTCAACGTGACATGCACACAGTCCTAAATAATCTCAACAACATTGTCACAAAAGATATGAACACAAATCTCCCAAGGAATGTTACAACCGAAGAAATTAAGAAAGTTTTATTCTCCATCGGAGCTTCACGTGCTCCTGGTCCGGATGGGTTCACTGCAGGCTTTTACCAACATTATTGGAACATTGTTGGGCCTGCTATTGTCAATGAAGTATCACGTTTCTTTGAAGACGGTTTTTTCAACGAGGACCTAAATCATACAAATCTTTGTCTCTGCAACGTCATTTATAACAAAGAAAGATTTTAGACCGATCAGTCTCTGCAACGTCATTTATAAAGTTATCTCTAAAATTCTCGTTCAACGGTTAAGAAATATTCTACCATCTGTAGTATCGGAAAGCCAAGCAGCCTTCACTTCGGGAAGGTTCATCACAAATAATGTTTTAATCGCGCATGAAGTTATGCATTCTCTAAAGAGTCGTAAACGATGTGTAACATCGTATATGGATGTCAAGACATATATAAGTAAGGCCTATGACAAAATCGAATGAGATTTCTTGGAACAGGTGCTTCGAAAAAAAGGCTTCAATGATAAATGGGTTAATTGGATCATGAAATGTGTCACGACGGTGTCCTTCTCTGTGTTAATCAATGGAAGTCCATATGGAAAATTTGGTGCTTCACGTGGACTACGACAAGGTGACCCTCTATCACCCTACCTTTTCATTCTATGCTCAAATGTTCTTAGTTCTGATAACTAAGGCTGAGCGAGAGAGGAGAATTCAAGGAATTAGAATCAGTATTGGCGGACCGTCGGTTTCACACTTACTCTTTGCCGATGATTCTCTATTTTTTCTAAAGTCAGATATACGGAATAGTACCCAATTATTAAAGATTTTTGATGATTATGCCAAAGCTTCTGGCCAGTTGATTAATCTGGATAAATCAACAATTACATTTGGAGAAAAAGTATTTCAACATACTAGAGAAAATATCCAACAGATACTACAGATTCCGAATATTGGAGGAGGCGGAAAATATATTGGTCTCCCTGAGCAATTTGGGCGTAAGAAAAAGGAAATGTTCGCTTACATTAAAGATAATGTACAGAAGAAAATTAATGGTTGGCAAACAAGATTTTTGTCTACTACCAGAAAAGAAATTCTCATCAAAGCTGTTGGGTATGCAATGCCAGTGTATTCTATGAACTGTTTTCAGTTACCAAAGGAATTATGCTCTGAACTTGATAGTATGCTCTCACGTTTTTGGAGGGGATCCACTGAAAATACAAAGAAAATGGCTTGGGTTTCTTGGAAAACAATGTCACACTCGAAAAGAAATGGTGGAATGGGTTTTAGAGATCTTCACAGATTTAACCAAGCTTTGCTAGCGAATCAGGTATGGAAACTACTACGACGCCCAAAGAGCCTCCTATATCGTCTTCTCAAAGGATGATATTTCAGACAAGGCAATCTTTTATCGGCAAAACCTGGTACGCAACCATCCTACGGTTGGAGTTCATTACGATTTGGCTGTGAATTATTAAGACAAGGAACTCATATCCGAATAGGCAATAGAGAAAAAACAAAACTATCTACTGATAATTGGCTCCCAACCTTACCGCCAAGACCACCTAATCTTATAATACCTGGGGATTCTGAGATCAGTGTGCAAGAATTAATTGATCCGATCACAAGACAATGGAACGAAGACAAGCTTAATGAGTTACTTGATCCTATGGATCACCATCTCGTCCGAATTTTTTTTCTTCCCTTACGATTGACGGAAGATGACCATATATGGGCTTATAATGTTGATGAAAATTACTCGGTTAAATCTGGTTACTGGCTAGCATCGAACCTATGGCCAGATGATGATGAACCTAAACCTCCGTTAGCAATAAATCCTGACATTGCTACATGGATTTGGAAGCTAAATATTACACCGAAACTACAACATTTCTTATGGAGAATTGCATCACGAGCAATTGGTGTATCAGACAACTTACGACGGCGAAACATTATGGTTAATCCATATTGCAATCGGTGTTATACAGAGGAAGAAACAATCAACCATCTATTTTTTACCTGTGATTATGCAATGACGGCTTGGAGATTACTGGGCCTACCAACCGATATACTATGCAACCCGACCTCTCTAATTGAAGAAAAAATTTGGTATCTTTTATCCCTTCATTCTGATGATAAGATTGATAATCTTCAACGAACTTTACCATTTTGGATTATGTGGCGACTATGGAAAGCTCGTAATGATTTACTTTTCAACAAAGTGAATATTGAGATACACGACACAGTTAATCGAGCAGTCATATATACAAGAGAATGACTATCAGTTATGTTGGAAGAGGATAACAAAGCAACTAGAAACTTCCAACGACGATTATCTCGTTCGGGGCAATGGAAGAAACCACCACAGCATTTGGTGAAGTGTAACTATGATGCTTCACACCATGAATGAAATACTAATTCTGAGTTAGGATGGATAATACGAAATTACAATGGAGTTTTCCTAGATTGTGGGATGGAGAAATATCAGGGTCGTATATCAGCAATAGAGGCGGAATTTACTTCCTTGATTTGGGCAATGCAAGCGTCATGGGCTTTAGGCTATAAACATGTGGAATTTGAAGGTGATAACCTAAATGTCTCCAATCTTATAAACAATCATGGGAACAATCTAAGACTTCAACACTATCTAGATACAATTTACGAATGGAGATCGATGTTCACAGAGGTTAATTTCACATTCTGACATAGGGAAGCTAATACTTGTGCTGATATGTTAGCAAAAAAAGCCATTCAATGTAACACTCAATGATTTTTGTATCATACTTGTCCTCATTTTTTACAAAATTTTGTAAACAACGATATGGTCTTTGAAAACTAATAAAAGTGATTTAGACGGGAAAAAAAAAGTTGTAATAAACTGTACAAATGAAGTTTTAATATTTCACAACGAATTTTAAATTTGTTTTTAATAATGAGATAATTACTCAAATAGCACAAAAACGTTGTGATATGACTAGAGTAACATGTACCTTTTTGATATTACTTAAATGATACAACTTTTAAAGGAAATATCCATTAAGGGCTGCGTGCAAACTGTAATTAACGATAATGCCATTTAGATTTTTTTTTAAGTGAGAATTAAGGTTAATTTTAATAAAATCAGATGTTAGAGGAAAAAAA
>PKML01054903.1:492986-507702 GCA_002933935.1 Eutrema yunnanense
TTCAGAGCTGATGTGTAATCTTTATTTTGCTGACATGGAAACATGCCATCAAACGAACTTATAAATCAGCCATGTAAAATCAGCCATCAAACAAAACTATAAGTCTGTCGCCACTAAAATACTATTTAAGTAATTAATAAAGTTTCATGTAATCAACCATCAAAACACATAAATCAGGTGGAAAACATAAGTCAGCCGCTACATCATATAAGTCAGTCGTCAATAGCATACTATTACAGTAATTAATCTTTCGCTAATTAGTCAGCCGTAATTAGGCCGACTTTTTAGTAAATCGGTCTTATTACGGCTGATTTAAGATAAGTCAGCCACAATTAACCCGCATAAGTATGCCGTTGCTAAATAAATCAGCCAAATAATTCAGCCGGATTTACGATAAATCAGCCGGACAACAATAAGTCGGCCATGTCATAGCAATAAGTCGGTCGTCCGAATATAAATCAGCCGTGTCGTGTACTCCTAAGTCAGCCGAAAATTCATAAGTCGGTCGAGGTTCATATAAGTCTGCCGTAACATTTGGCTGACTTATGAATATAAATCAGCCGACCAACTAATAAGTCAGCCGTTCTTTTAAATTAGCCGCTCGTTCTGTAAGTCGGCCGTCACTACAGCGAGAAATTTTTGCGGCAGATTTTCATAATACACGTAGGCAGTTTTTATGCCACGTAGGCGTCGCGCCTGTTTTTTCGCTGATGTGGAAAAAAAAGTAATGGCATTTCTGTAATTACGTTTTTGTTATCAAATGCTTAGAAGGGCATCATGGGTATGAAAAACATTTCAGTAATAAAAAAGAATTGTTGATTAGTCTAGTCATTTTACCTAATTTTTATGTTATTAAGTAACTCTCCCTTTAATAATTTGTTTTTGTTTGTCAAATCTCTTCGTCTTTCTTTCTGCCTAGCAATAGCATCGCTTACGAGATAGGCGACGAAAAATTTGAAACAGATTCGCCTCGCTCTTCTTCTCTCTTCATAGCCAAAGAATACGGTCGCTTAGGGTTTTTCCTCCGACAGATCCGATTCTTTCCCGAGAAAATTCCAGATCACAGATCTCCACCGTCGTTTATCTTCGTCTCCTTTTGGTAATCATTTCTTGTTTTTTTTTATTGGCACTGTAGATTCATCGATCTTCGCTCCACTTCTCTGATGCAAGTTTTCATTTTGGAATCTATCGGTGGAATTTCAGATTCCAAGGAAGTGAAACAAGTTCCAGGTGTAATCGCCCGCTTTCATGTTCTTCATTCAATCTTAATTTTCTCCTCATTGTGAGTTTCCTTCGATTACATCTGAAACTCTGTAATCTAATTGTTCATTTTCCTAATACGGAAAGCTCTTGGGGTAATGAGTTTTACTCTGTTTTTTTGTTTGGATGAAGAGTCGTTCTACAGATCTCCCAAGTTGGCTCCTCAAAGAAGATCACAGCGCCTCATGGGCGGCCAGATGCAGCAGACTAATGCTGCGGCTGCGACGGCGCTGTATGATGGGGCTCTGCACAATGCAGGATCAACAAACGAGGCAGGCGATGCCGTCATGGCACGGTGGCTCCAGTCTGCTGGTTTGCAGCATCTGGCGTCTCCAGTTGCTTCCACAGGCATTGATCAGCGTCATCTCCCAAACCTTCTCATGCAGGTACTAACTTCTTCCTTTAGACTCTTGCATGTTTTTATGTGTTTATTGTGTACATTTGATAGTGTTTGCTAAAAGCCAATTCTTAAGTTTATCATTCTTAGACAGACAAGTTTTGGTTACATTGTTCTGCTACAGCCTACAGATGTGTGGAAGTAGGATTGTTTAGATGTCATGTACATTATGATTTTCTGTAGCATGTCCATTGGGTTTTCTATACATGTGATCAGTTAATTGGTCATTTTTCTCTTTTCAATGGACCACTTCTTGGCTCTAGAAATTTGTGTGGCACCTTTTAGTGTTTTATGATATCTGTGGTATTGCTTAGGGTTATGGAGCACAAACTGCTGAAGAGAAGCAAAGACTTCTCAAATTAATGAGAAATCTTAATTTTAATGGGGAATCGGCTTCTGAGCCGTATACACCCACTGGTCAAACATCAGCAGCTTTGCCCTCGTCGGATGGATTTTATTCACCCGAGTTCAGAGGTGACTTTGGAGCTGGGTTACTAGATCTTCACGCAATGGATGACACGGAGCTGCTATCCGAGGTATGTTTGCAAGGGGAATTTAGATCAAAGAAGTTTTCTATCTTTGCCCGTATATGACCACAGATAGTAGGGTCAAGAATATCTTTGAGCTCCATCTTGGTTACAAATACTGTTTCTGTCAACATCCAGTTACAATCTTATAGTGACTGCACCTATTATATTGGTCAGCCCCCATATAATCATCTTTTGGACGACTTTTGATATTGAGACCTGAATACCGCTGTTTGTCAATATAATCATTACTGTTGTGAAAATACCATATAGATTTTGCAATTTATATGTGCAAGCAAGTCATTAGTGTAGAGAAGCTAGTGCAATTAAAAGGAGTTGAGAAAGTACTAGTTTGGGTGGAGTGTTGCTTACATTTGCTGCTGCATAATCATAATGATTTCATTGTAATAGCTATCAACTCATTGCTTGTGTAAACTAAAATTTCATTCATATTGCAGCATGTGATTTCTGAACCCTTTGAGCCATCACCTTTCATGCCTAGTGTCAATCAAGCATTTGAAGAAGACTTTAATATGCCGGCTAACCGGCAACAGCGACAAGAGCAGGATGCTGAACCTTCAAGCTCATTTCCCAGGACTGAAAAAGAAAGTAGTGGAAGAGAGAACAGTGTAGCCAAAATTAAAGTAGTGGTATGATATTTGTTTTGATCTGTTACCTGGTTTTCTATTCCTCTTTTGAAATTTCAAGCAGTGGTCATTATTGTTGAACTATACATTTTTCATATAATTATTTCAGGTAAGGAAGAGACCCCTAAATAAAAAGGAAACTGCTAGAAAGGAGGACGATATCGTGACCGTATCTGATAATTCTTTGACTGTTCATGAGACCAAGTTGAAGGTTCGTGTGTGTGCTTCAATAAAGATAACGCTGACATCCATGATTCAGTTCAACGAGATTAAAGGTCATAGACCCTCTTCATTTTATATTTATTTTTCTGATATTGAATAAAACTTAATCTTTGTTGGTGCAGGTGGATTTGACTGCTTATGTGGAAAAGCATGAGTTTTGCTTTGATGCTGTTCTGGGTGAGCATGTTTCAAATGACGAGGTAATTTAGTAGGCTTCAGAAATTGACATCTACTGACAATCCTTGCGGGAGTGCTTTACTGTACTTCAAGATGCTAGATAACATAGATTAATTTTAAAATAAAAAACCTTGTGAACTTTAAATTATAGTGCAACAACCCTTATCATCCACTTTTTTCCTTGTTTGAGTTCCGTTTTAGAGTAGCTGTATTCTCCGTTTCTGAAGTTGTTTGCTGTTCCTTTGATCAGGTGTATCGGGTCACTATAGAGCCAATTATTCCCACCATTTTCCAGAGAACCAAAGCCACCTGTTTTGCATATGGTCAAACAGGTACATAATGTATTGTTCATGGGAATCATTTATAAGGCCAATCTATTTGTAATTGGTCTATTATCCCTAAAGCGTTCTACTCGTTACTCACTAATATTATCTTCATGCTTTTGTGGCTCTGATAATGTTTTTCTTTAATTAGGTAGCGGTAAGACATTTACAATGAAACCATTGCCTATACGGGCTGTTCAAGATCTTATGAGGATGTTAAATCAACCAGTATATCGTGATCAGAGGCTTAAGTTGTGGCTCAGTTATTTTGAGATATATGGTGGAAAGCTGTACGATCTTCTCTCCGAGAGAAAGTTAGTGTTTCTTTTTCTGTTCTCATGTCTTTTAAAGGTTACACTTGGTGTTATGCGTTATTTCTTTTTGCTTCTGAAAAAATGCGCTAGACAACACCTTGGTCAGGCACTTATACTCTTTTTGTTTGTTTTAAGTCTCCATACTTTCGTTAGTGTTTTCTTGTATTACAAATGCATGTGTGCAGTGGGCTGACTATATCAGTTGTTGCTGAGTAGGAAACTTTGTATGCGGGAAGATGGTAGACAACAAGTTTGCATTGTTGGCCTGCAAGAATATGAAGTCTCGGATGTTCAAATTGTTAAGGATTTTATCGATAAGGGGAATGCTTCAAGAAGCACAGGATCAACTGGCGCCAATGAGGAATCTTCTAGATCACATGCTATTTTGCAGCTTGTTGTCAAGAAGCATGTGGAGGTAAAAGAAACTAGACGAAATAATAATGATAGTAATGAATTACGTGGGAAAGTTGTGGGGAAGATTTCTTTCATTGATCTTGCTGGCAGTGAAAGAGGTGCAGACACCACAGACAATGACCGCCAGACAAGGTAAGGTCATCTTTGTCCTCTGGTAGAAGAGTTTTGACTTCTTCACCTATGTAGACCTTATGTTTTAAAATCATGGATAAAGTAATTCTACCTTCTTCCTTCAGAACAACTACTCTTGATCTAAACTGTTTTTTTTTAATGATGGTTTTTATTTAGGATTGAAGGTGCAGAAATCAATAAGAGTCTTTTAGCTCTCAAAGAATGTATCCGTGCGCTGGACAATGACCAGCTACATATTCCATTCCGCGGAAGCAAACTAACTGAAGTGCTCCGCGACTCATTTGTTGGAAACTCAAGAACGGTGATGATTTCATGCATCTCTCCAAACGAAGGATCATGTGAACATACCCTCAATACATTGAGATATGCTGATCGGTATGTTTTGACGAGCTAAAAACGTTTCTAAAGTAACTCTCGATTACATCTCTGTAACCCATGTCTGTAATTTATTAATTCAAACAGGGTTAAAAGTCTATCTAAAAGTGGAAATAGCAAGAAGGATCAAACTTTCAACTCGTTGCCGGCAGCTAACAAGGATGTTTCTTTGGCTTCTTCTCAACTAGCTTCAAATGATGCAGAAGATGCCTTTGAGCCTCCACAGGAATATAATGTACAGGAGACAGGGAGGAGGGTAGAGAAAGACAGCTACTCTACTTCGGGTATTGAATTCAAGCAGCCTACACATTACCCATCTTCATATCCTGTTAACTTTAGAGAGGAAAGTGGAATACCATCGATATCAATGGACAAAGGAAGATCAGATATGAGCAATTCTTTTGGCGGCTCCACTAGTCATAGGATTCACTCATCTTCGTATTCTCAAGATACTTCAGACCAGGAAGAAAAAGTGAAGAAGGTATCACCGCCTCGTAGGAAAGTTTCCCGGGAGGAAAAACCAGAAAGACCTCAAAACTGGTCAAAAAGAGATGTCATCAGCTCGTCTGATGTCCCTGACACGAAAATCTCTAGACAGCATAATATTATCGCAAGTCAGGACACAAGCGATGCTGCTTCAAGGCAATATGAAACAACAACGGAGCCTTCTCTTGATGAAAATATTGATGCATTGCTTGAGGTAATAACAACCCATATGCTTCTTAAATGAGGGAATTTTATGAATTTTGCTCACAAACAATCTATAGAAACCTGTACAGCGGTTTAACTATATATTGGTTTTAATATCTGGCAGGAGGAAGAGGCCTTAATTACAGCGCACAGAAAAGAAATCGAGGATACAATGGAGATTGTCCGTGAGGTACTAAAAAGTCATTTTGACCTGCTTGTTATTGGCTTATATCTTGTGGTTTGTTTTCAACATTATTTTGGGTTTCACCAGGAAATGAAATTACTAGCGGAGGTTGATCGGCCAGGGAGCATGATTGACAACTATGTTACACAACTGAGCTTTGTGTTGTCCCGTAAAGCAGCTGGGCTCGTAAGCCTCCAAGCCCGTCTTGCTAGGTTCCAACACCGTCTGAAAGAACAAGAGATACTTAGCCGGAAGAGAGTTCCGCGCTAGAAAAGGGAATGAAGTTAGTTTCGGTTCCAGTCAGGTGATCTTTTATTCTTCTAATACACACAAATCTTCCTTCCTCTCGTGTTTTTGTGAATTGGGGAGTGTGTTTTTTTGTGGAGGGGGAGGATTTTAATTTGTCAATTTCACATTTTGGGGTGGGGGGTTTTGATTTTCTGTGTCCTTGTCAACAATTTGTATTCGATGTCTTGTACAACTGATAATGAAATGTGAATTGAAAGTTTATACTGCCTTGATAACAGTTATGTGGAACTCTAATTAAAGCAGCTGCTTTGTTGTATCATTTGTGTGTATATGTATGTATTGTTTGTATATTGAAAACATTTGCTTTCAAAGACATTTATCTGTTATAATAGTTGATTGTGATTCATGGAAGTTGGAACTGGCTACGGAACAAAACATTGAACCGGATAATAACTTGTAATTTTTGCTCCAAATTGCGGTCGTACCGGTTTGACTGAACAAGTCGGGTAAAAATACAGTCCCACGAAGATCGGTGGAAATTTTGCAATCCTAAAAAAATGGACCAGTTCAGAACAAACAACTAAAAGGTTTTCATTACTATTCATATATATATCTTCAGTTAGACTAATCAACAAAAAAAAATAAACACTAGAGAGATCAAACAAGCTTCATCTACAATTTTTTTGCTTTGGGCTTGGCTCAGTGTTTACCTCTGCTTCTGAAGCTGAGTGCTTCACTGCCTAAAAAGGAGTGGAAAATTTAACGTTTGAACTTTGAACAAATCAACAATGCAAAGCAATATAGCACTCCTCAACACTTAAATCGCATAGCCCAAGCTATTTTAGTCAGCTCGTAGTCTCAGAATCTCTTTAGCCGTTCTTAGCCGGAAGTATGGCATGTGTTCCTGCACCAAAGTAACACAAGACAGAAACACTTTCGGTATCAAATCGTAGAATATGCAAAAGATTATAAACTGCTCAAGAGATATACTAGTTACATGAAAGATTCCAAAAAACCAGTTTACTCTTTCATTGACTACAATTCCTTGAAGCATTGAGGGATCTGGATTCTAATTGCTTACCTGGCTGAAACATAGCCCCAGGCCTCTACTGAAAAAGTCGATGTACTTAAGCATGAACATACCACAGTCATACCTGGCAAAAGAAAAATTGCAGAGAACTAACACAGTGAGCTAAGAGCATAAGCACATAGTGTTTTGATAGATTCCAGCCATTCAGATGTGTTTTAAGAAAATGATATTTTGGCAACAGCCCAGCAGGAAACTATGGAAATCATCAGTTTTTTTTTTCTTTTCCGGTGAACAGCTATGCTTGTTGCTCCCATGATCAAAAATTCATATAAAGTAAATTTCTCTTTATCAATCTCAAACGAGATCTATACTTTAACTAAACCATATTCCACATCAGAAAACCATTAGCTGATTCTACAAGGAGTGATTTCAAACAAGATAGTTCCTTTCACATAACCATACACATAGCAAGTTCAAGGATAGTTACGTACCAAATTCATATAAAGTAAATTTCTCTTTATCAATCTCAAACGAGATCTATACTTTAACTAAACCATATTCCACATCAGAAAACAATTAGCTGATTCTACAAGGAGTGATTTCAAACAAGCTAGTTCCTTTCACATAACCATACACATAGCAAGTTCAAGGATAGTTACGTACCCATTTTTTTGTTGGGGAAGGTCTTCAACAAATTCCATGTCCCACGAACTAACATCAATGTTTTTCCCACTTTTTTCCTTAGCTTCGTCGCCCAAGTATTTTGCCTGAAGCACACATATCAGTTGCAGCATTAGCTTATATGGACTAGTATGGTTAGAATATTTTCACAGTAGCGTTTGATCTAAAAAAGTAATAACAGCTTCTGGAATCTCCACAATGTCCATGGACAGATTTTGGAATCAAGAAATAATGGTAAAGATAAAACAACATCTACTATGACAGACATTCACTTCAGAACCATCCATTATATAGGAGAATTTGAGAAACAGTTTACCATATTTTAGCCCGACGGTTTTATGTTTATGTATGAGTATGATAAAAGACTAAACAAAGAGAATGAGAGTTGGAAATTAAAATATACCAGAGCATTTAAAATCTTAGAATCAACTCCATTAAGTGAATCGAGATACAGGAACTTGCGATCCCTGTTGTTAATAATTGCCAACGTCCAATGTACACCCCTGTGGATGGGAACAAATATCTGCAGAGGGCAAAAACTGGTTTGAACATAACGAAGTTGGACTACGTTTGTAAAATTAACAAAGAGAATTTAAAAATTCAAGTTCCTCGAAAAAATTACCATGTCACAGTCAATCAGAGCATATCCCAACTTTCTCTGCGTAGTCCATCTCCTGACAGCTTTATAATTATAACCGGAGTCGCTTACCAGCTGAAAAAAGAAATTAGAGAGAATAAAACATATGTCCACAAGGTATTCATCAACATCTCAAAAGGCCACAGCTTCTGTATTGCCATTCATGGGATACAGAAGTCAGAGACGAATGAGTACCACTGGGAAGAAGCGAGGCAAAACATATTGTTGATCTTAGCAAAAAAAACCTCTTAAACATGGTGCTTATCGTTTTTCTGGAAGCAAGCAGCAGCTAAACAAAAGAACTGACACTGAGACAAAAAAGACGCTACTTTTAATCATGTGAGCACAGAGAAGAAAACAAACCTTTTTGTAGAAAAAGGTGTTGAAGAAATGACACTTCAAGTAGTTTTTGGGCTCTCTAGTTTCTCTTTCTTTGAGTAGTTCAAGGTAGACATTGATAACCTACAAAACAGAAGAGGAACACAGCAAACGGAACATATGTTATTTAAGATCTCTTAATCGTGCAGAATATTATGAGGAACCAGTAGTACCTCGTCATTTAGCCATGAAGATGGTGTAAGGCATTGTAGAACTTCTCCAGTAATATCAATATTTGAACTTTCATGAGTAGCCAAGACCTTCCTTCTGAAAAGAGGGGCACATTTGGACTTGGTTAGCTACATAAAACACTCAACATGGTAGAGCCTCTTGAAGAACCATACCTATTTCTCCCAGAAAAGGCACTGTAGACTTCTGCCTCTTCCTCCTCTGTGAGAGGTATAAAAGGTTCATGAGGCACCTTCTTCAATAGATCAATACCACAACAAACAAACAACAGAAATGTTAACAGCATAATTGTGAAGCTATAAGCATAATTGCAGCTTAATGGGCAATGAGACGCTTCTCAAAGAAAGAACCAAGTGTACTGTTTTCAGTCTATACTATACAACTGTAGGCAACAAAATCATATGCATTATAGAGAATCAATACAAAAATCGAGCAGCGACATTAATTATTTCCAATTCGAGAGAGAAAAAAGTATAAATGGGATCACCTCAAGACGCTTTTTCTCCACAGGCTTTGGACGAGACTGGCGAAGCTGCGACAAACGCTTCTCGTTTAAGACAATCTCAAAACCCAAAGCTTCCAACTTCGAATTCCGCCTCTCAGCACTTTGCAAAAGCTTTCTATAGGCTTCGAGGCTCGAAGCATCATCATCTGTCGTCATTTGTCTACCTAAAGACAACGAATCCAGTATCGAACTAGTGTCATCAACTATCATGGTGTTTTTAACATCAGAAGAAGGAGGCTCCAGATTCATCTTCTCCTCCTCCTCCTCTACCAAATTTTCCTCATCACAGTCGACAACTTCAATGCTTGAATCATCAGAAACTGGTTCCTTCTCAGGCTCATCGACCAAATCAATAAACTCTTTATCTTTCTTAAGGAACCTCAAAGCATCCAAAGCTGTTCTCTTGGCATTATCATACCTGCGAAGGAAAAAATTCCCCCGAGTAATCTCGTCCGGTTTAGGCTTGGATGATCCGTATCTGAGATATCCTCTGCTAGGGGCGTGGATTTCTCGTCTAAGAGGAGCTTTGGCATCAGGATACCTCGAAATCCTGGAGATTGAAGACGAAGCTGACTTACCGGAATCTTCAGACATGATTCCGAAGGAGAATCTGCGTTTCTTCGAAGCTTGGAAATACGGGGCGGTTGATTGGTGGTTGAAGTTTAAGGATTCTTCGCTGCGCTTGCGATTGATCGCTACGGCACCCATTAGAAGAACGAAACCACTAAAAACCCTAGAGATTGGGGGAATCAACGGAAAGGAGAAACCATAAGAGAGGGTCTAAAACATGAAATTAGGGTTCTTCCCAAACAAAACAAAAAAAAAAGTCTTTCGTTTTGTATTTGGGTTTATCCAATTTGTCCTTGTTCAAAATTTCGTGTTTGGTCTACCACCTAATTAAACGGGATTAGTTTTTTTTTTAATTTAGAGTTATATATTAGATATGGAGAATGTGGTCTAGTGGCTCAAAGCAACACCAAAGTTTCGGAGACCATGCAAAAAATCATATGATAATTTTGCCTATGAAGAGACGCGGATTATATTTCATTTGATGTGTTTTTATTATTTATTAGTGGGGTTAGTTGCGCGAATTTTATATTATTATTTTTATGTAGTTATAAAATAGATGAAAATCGCATAAAAAATACTCAACCTTGTTAGAATTATCGGCGTCAAGTCATATCCACCGAAACATCTTACAATTTGACATCTAATGCTCATAAGTCATAACTAAGTACAATAAAAATCAATCACCAAATTCGGTCTACATATCTATATCAGTCAGATTCTTTGAAAACCTCTATATTGCATACAATGGAAAATTAGAATAAAGTTCTAAGGGTTCAAAACCCACGTTAGAGAATAATTGATACCAAAGTTCGAAAAGGCGCTAGGCGCTAAGCGGGCGGTCGGGCACCGATTTGCGCCTAGGCCGAAAAGCGGTGATTAATCACCGATTAATTTTGAACTTTTTATTTATTTTAAAGTTTATATGCACATAAGTTATAAGTTATGAATATATGAATCAAAACAAGTATGAAATAAGTTTTTTTTATTATCAAAGTAACAAAACATTAGGAAATTAAGTTCAAATTCACATCTAAATTCCAAAAACAAAAAAGAAGTACAAACATATGATGCAAAAAATAGATTTGTCTTGATATTAAGAGACAAAAAAAAGTAAAAGGAGAGAAAAATCTTCATCATCTTCTTCAATGATCAAATTATCATGTGTGTTGTATTTCTAGATGTATTTCCAAAACTTTGTAACATATCATATGTCCGTCCCAAAAAAAAATGTTGACTTTTTGAAGAAAGTCGAAAAAAATCGTTACAAATCGTTGACTTTTTGAAAAAATCGTTGACATTTTGAAAAAATCGTTGACATTTTGAAAAAATCGTTGACATTTAAAAAAAATCGTTTGACCGCCTAGACACTAATCGCGGCGGTGCACCGCCGACTAGCGCCTAGGCGGCCGCTTTTTAGAACATGGATTGATACATATACTTCACTATTCTTAAATATGGATCAAATGTCTATTCATTTGACATTAATCTCATTCCGAAAACATCTAAGGTGTTTCCGCGATGCACTCATAATTTCTCTCTATCTATCTCTCTCTCTCTCACCAACACTGCAAATTGAATTATATACCACATTTTGATATGATTTAAATATAGGTGTATATGAATGGATAACCAAATAATTAGTTATATAACGATGGATAATTTGAAATTAGTTTAATAGGAAAGAGAATTTTTTTAAGACCAAAATAACCTCTTTTTCCTTTATTACTTATAATGTTATTACCATGTAAAGCGTGTTATCATCGACGACACTATTTATCAACCGCCTGCCGACATTGTTCATTCAAAGTCGTCGATACTATTCATCATCGGAAAACATAATATCCGGTACATGTTAGCGTGCTAATAATAATATCTGATATTTGTTAACATGCTAACAAAAGTATCATATATTAATGTTAATGTATTAATAATAATATATGATACTTGTTAACGTCTCATATGATATTTGTTGTGTGTTAACAATAATATCTGATATTGTAACGTGTTAACATATATAGTATGTTAGCGTGATAACAATAATATGTGATATTTGTTAACGTGCTAACAAAATTATCTGATATTTATTAACGTCTTAACAATAATATATGGTACTTTTTAACGTGCTAACAATAATAACAAGTATCAGATATTTTTGTTAGCACGTTACAAGTATCATATAGTATTGTTAATACGTTAACATACTTTGTTAACACGTTACAAATATCACATATTATTGTTAGTACGTTAACAAGTACTGAATATTTTTTAGCGTGTTAACAAAACAAGTATCGAATATTACATTCTCTGATGATGAATAGTATCGTCGACTTTGGATGAACAGTGTCGGCGGTGGTTGGTGAACAGTGTTGTCGGTGATAATACATATAACATAGTTTTTAAGTTAATGGCATTGTATGTAATTATTTAAGATTAAAAGAGTACTAATGGTTTATTTTATTTCTCTTTCCTATTTATTTAATTTTGAATTATCTCTATAATATTATTTAAGAAGACATTTTTGAAAATGAACTTTGTTTTATAAGTTATTACATGAAATGCCATTACAAATAACAAATAATAATTGAAATAGGAAATGGTATAATTGTCTTTTACAATTAGTGATAAAAATATGGAAAGTATTTATTTTGCATTAAAGATGTTATCTACTATATATTTTTTAATAATAATCAATTCATATATATTCAAAAAAAAAAAAATTTATTCAAAATCTTGATATATTTTTCAGTATAGTTTATTATATTTTATTTGAATTTATATCAAATAATAAACTATACATATTTTTCAGTATAGTTTATTATATTTTATTTGAATTTATATTATTCCGTTTGACAATTCTATCTATAATCATGAGTTATGCATATCATAAAATTCAAATAAAAAAATTACACTGCGCTAATTATAGTGCAGATTAAATCTTAGTCCATTATTATAGAGGCAAATCCTTCCCGTGGTTAGTCGTGTGACTGCAAATTAGAGATGCCTTTGAGTAGTCTATCTCAAAGAGAATTTCAAAGTTAATATTAACTCCAATACGATTTACCGATTATAGTTATTTCTTAAAAGGCAAGCAAATAAAAAAGACACCAAAAAACGTTCTTGGAATTTCTTATATCAGCTTGAAAGTAAGGTAAAAAAAAAACATACGGTAAATTAGATGACCCAAAGATACAAAAACATTATTCAAAAGCAGAAAGCAAAAACAAAAAAAGTGGTCCTAAAACAAATAGAAAATTTGGCGTCTCATAGCTTCTCTGTGAATGATTACGTTTCGCGCAATAGTCAGAACAGGTTTCTTTACCCTCAGAACAGAACTTCTGTTTTCCAATGCAGCAAAAACATTTGAATGTTGTGGAGTTATTATCTCTATCGCAAGTTGCTGGAACACATATATTAAGATTTATCTTCTTCACCTCGAAACCCTCCACGTTTTCACCTTAAAACAAAAATTAAAAAAAAAAACGTCTAAAGATGAAATAAAGAGATTAGAGAACAAAAGCCAAAACTATATATTATGAATATATATGCCTTACATGCCAAGATGGAAACGAAAACGAAGCATAGTAGTATTATAGCAAAGCGTGATAACGACATATTTGTGATCCTTTTGTCAAATAAACTTTTTGCTATGATATTGTTAAAATAACTCTGTCTCTGGTTTCTATATATAAGATTTTTATTGTCTCATCTCATTTGATATGGTAATCTCATAGTATTGAAATCTATGGCTGGAGAATTCGATATTTTCCAATATTTAGAAGTCTATGATTCGACATGTAAATCATTATTTAGGAGGGGAGGGGGACAAGAAAAATGGAAGTCTGTAAGAATAATAAAAGCCATTAATTAATTACTTTCCAATTACATATGTGTAACGGTGAAATTTAACGGTGTTTGAGATTGATGGTAAAAGCCTCCACTTAACGGTGAAAATTTCTAAATGGTTCCTCTTAGGCTTTGAATGGAACGGTGGGCAAACGACGGTCGATACACATAAGAGGGAGAACCACTTTTACTCTCCATTCATGATGTATCGAACAATTTTAATTTTCACTAATAAAAAATATTAAAATAATGGTTGTACCGCTGATATATCATGGTTTTTACCCTGTTTAGGCCATAATATAAGTCCTTTTATAGAGTCTTTTCTAGTGTTTTGTAGTGTTTTAGAGTCTTTTACAGGTCATAGCACGTTTGGAGGATTATTAGAAGTATTGGAGCTTTCTGGAGCAGTTTGGAGCAGAGCTAAAGATCGTGTTGCTAAGTACTTGTTTTCACGGCCAGTATCGATCGATACCCATCGCAGCAAGACGCAACCCGCGAGTTTTCCAAGACTTGAAGAATTGCAAAAGTGCCCAGAAGTCTTTAATAATTACAAGAAGACCCCAAGTCGTGTTTTAGGTTATAAATAAGAGTTTTCAGCCATCTGTTTAGGATGCCTCTTTTATGCCTTTTTAAGCTTTATTTTCTATACTTTGGTTTGAGAGAAGTCTGAATCTCCCTTCGTCCGAGATCAGATCTTAAAACATTTTGTTATTCTTATTTTATTGATGATTTATTCAAGCATGTCTATTGATTCAATTGCCATGTCTGAGTAGATCCACCTTAGGTTTAGGGTTTTCTCATAAAGGATTTCTTTGAATGCTAGGTTAATTATCTGTTTAGGATTCACCATCTGAATTATAGTTCTTCACTTAGGTTGTGTTCATAGCTAATTCTAGGTTGACGAATCTGGAACTTAGATCTTAGGATAATTGATTAGGCACGACAGTGCGATTAATTACCTGATAGAACCTA
>PKML01054903.1:512687-527458 GCA_002933935.1 Eutrema yunnanense
ATTTGGTTTAATTGATTTGTGAACATATCAAACCTGTTATTAAAGCTGATTTAGACTTTAGGATTCGCAAAGAGATTTGGAATTCCTAGGATTTAGATTTAGATAGTTTTCGCAACGACAGTTGGTTAATTATACTTTAGTGATTTGAGTTCAAGAACTGCGCTAAATCTGAATCCTGTTAGTTAGTTTATCTGCATTCATTGATTTCCTGAGAAAATCCTGGGCCTATATTTTCCTGATTGAATACAACTCTTTTAATTTCTGCATTGTTTTTAATTACAATTGTTTGGCTTAGCTTGATTCTATTCTATATAATTTATTGTGCGTTTCTGTGAGTCTTCTGTGGTTCGACCCCTAGCTATATTACAACTACTGCTTTAGTACTGTTAGGGTATTAAATTGAGCATATCAACCGCAGGCGTTACTCATCCAAGAGTAAAATAGTGGTTCATTCACTTTTTTTTTATACACTTCAAATTTGGAGTAGTTCAGATGCAGTCCAAGCAAAACATTCATTTTAAAATATTATAAGTAGGAGAAAAATATGAATTAAATCAAACGACTCAAAATAAACTTGACTCAAAATAAAGTTGTTTAGATAAAATATTGATAAAAATTGATATTATTTATACACGTACTATATTTTTTTTAATTAGCATTCAATTTTACACTAACCACACTTATTTATTAATTTTATGCAAGTTTATATTAAGATGAAATTTGATCCGATCTAACCTGACCCATACCGATAGGTTTGTTCATTTTAGGAATTGGGACGAGAAATCTCGGTAACAATATTTATTACATTTATATTTAATTCAAATATACATTATGTATCGCTTTTCCTATTCAACCATATATTTTGAACCGCTTGATCCGCACTTGTTCCGTCTGATCCGCCTGATCCGCACTTGTTCAGCATGATCCGCTTGAACCGCTTGATCCGCACCGCTTGATCCGCTTTCTCCATTCGGAGCCTTAGGCTTTGAATAGAATGATGGGAATAACACGGTTCAATGTAGGATACAGACGAACCACCTTTGTTCTCCATTCAACGTTGAAGTTTATTGTAATGCGTTTTTTGTATTAAAATAATAAAACAATTAAAGTACCGCTTGCGTTTCATTTTTGTGAGTAAAATTTAAGTTCCACCATAAACAGTAGGACCTCTTTATTTCAGTTCTCTTTTTTAATTTTTAAAAATGTGAAAAAAAACTTTATATAAGTAACTCAAACTCACATGGTATCTAAAATTTATTTTAGATGTGTTTCAAAATATTTTTTACATTTTTTTATTCAAATACATATTACGTACTAGGTTTGGAAAATTACCCGGAAACAAAGAACAAAACTGAACCAAACCAAAATGGAAGACGCCGAATCCAACCATACAATTATATACCCAAAAATATTAGTTATATTTAAATTTGAAATAACCAAACTACCCAAAATTATAATTATTAACCGAATATATTAGTTATGTTTGTACCAAAATATCTAAAATATTCAAAAGACCCAATAATCCTTAGTTATATTTGTCAAGGTACCCGAACCAATTTTATTCGGGTTAGACATTAACTATTCATATTGAACCAAACCGGAAGGTATCCGAACCAATTTTATTTTCGGTTCATGAATGGTTCTCAAATGTCTATATCCGAACTATTCGAAACCCAAAAGAACCGACCAGAGAACATATTGCAAATATGTTATGGACAAATCAAATACATGATCTTAATTTTTTTGTTTCTCACCGGTGTATTGTATTTGAAGTAATTTTATGTATAATATATTATACATATTTATAACCATAACAATATTTATTACATTTATATTTAATTCAAATATATGTTATGTAACGCTTTTTCCATTCAATCATTTATTTTGAACCGCTTGATCCGCACTTGTTCTGCCTGATCCGCACATGATCCGCCCGATCTGCTTGAACCGCTTGATCCGCACCGCCTGATCCGTTTTTTCCATTCGGAGCCTTAGTCTCAGCTGCTTCTTTTTTTCTTTCCGTGTTGTTACTCTCTTGAGGCGTTTGTTTAGAGCTCTAAGAGAAGGCACATTCAAATTTATTGGACCTGAAATCTGCAGATGTAGTAGTCATCGCCATACAAGGAAGGATTAGATCGGTTTTCTCTTGGGATTCCAAAGGATCGAACACTTTCTCTCGATCTCCGACCACGTGGAGACATGTGTACGAATCCACGCTCTCCGGTAGCCTAACGAAAAGAGTACTACCATCTGATACCGTCAAAGTCACCGTTCCCCGCGACACAAGGGAGGTCCAATCAAAACATGGGCCCTGATCAAAACAAAATTTGACCCACCACAAAAAAAAATGGGCCCTTAAAAACAAAAATTAGCCAAAAAAAAAATGTGGGCTCCGAGCATTTGCGCCGGTTCGCCCGCCTCAAAACCGCCCCTGCTGCGACGGAGGGACTTTTCTCGGCGACGTGCATATTAATCTGTGATAGAGACTTGGTTAAGGAGTGGAGGGTTTTCAATCGGCTAATTCCGGTTTAATATGATCATGTCCAGTTTAATTCGGTTATTTTCGGTTTAATCCAGTTACATTTGATTCCCCGGATTTCCTTATACATGCAACTGAGAATTGTTATTTTGTTATATTTTGATCGTGCCAATAACCATTGTAATTCGATTAAAGAGTTTTTAACTTTTAAAAGGAACTTTTGAAAGAAGCTCTTAATGTGTTGCATAATCTCGCAAGGGTTTTCTTCGTGGAGCAAATTTGGAGGAAACCAAATCTATACCAATCGACTGGTTGTGGTTAATTAACCCGGACCAAGGTTATAATTTAATTCAATTTTTCCGGGTTAAAAAATCGAACAAAACATAAGAATTCCCATTTGGTATGTGTATGTGATGTGAATGTGAAACATGAACCGGTCGGTTGTATCAACATAACCGATTTGTGATTTTTTAACACACATGAAATTGATATGAACATAACAAAATAAACCATTCATTAAAACAAGAGTCTTCTAAAACTATGTCCACGAGCAACAACAAGACTAAAAATTCACAAAGGACACGAATTTGCTATACCATCTTTTTCCCTTATCTCGGTAATTTCTTCACGAATCTGCTCGCCACCCTGTTGCTCGAACTCTCGGTCAATCTCCGCCATCATTAGGTCCTGAGGTGTAGTTTATGCATCCTCATTTCCTTTGCCTATGTTGGCCAACTGCGCATCTATCTCTGCATTCAACTCTCATTCCAGCATCTTCACCACTGCTGACATGAGAGGCCGGTTGGCAGGTGTGTGACTTGTACACAAGATCGCGATCTCCACCATCACAAGCGCTTCTTCGCCATCACAAGCGCTTCTTCGCCATCTCAAATGTATCAGTTGAATCAGCTACTTAAGAGATTATTAGAAGAATAGGTTCCTAATGTGCCATATAATTATTTGCAAAGTGATTTTTGCTTATGTTTTGCTCATGTTTTGCTTATATTTTGCTTATGTTTCGGTTTGAAAATCATAATGAGCAAAAAACTTGTAACATGGTTTAGAAAAAGATGACATGGTTTAAAAATAAAATAAAAAAATCAACTGATGTGAACAAGATAACACATGTGAAACATGAACCGGTCGGTTGTATCAGCAAAACCAGTTTGTGATTTTTTAACACACATGAAATTGATATGAATATAACAAAATAAGTCATTCATTAAAACAAGATTCTTCTAAAACTATATTGTCTTAACCAGAGACTAAAAATTCACAAAGAACACTAACTTGCTACTTTCTCTTTCCCTTTCCTTCTCCACTATCTCCTCAGTAATTTCCTCACGAGTCTGCTCGATCGCCACCCTATTGTTCGAACTCTCGGTCAATCTCCGCCATCATCTGCATTAGGTCCGGAGGTGTAGCTTATGCATCCTCATCTCATTCGCCTATGTTGGCCAACTACGCATCTATCTCTGCATTCAACTCTCATTCCATCATCTTCACCACTGCTGACATGAGAAGTCTGTTTGCAGGCATGTGGCTTGTACACAAGATCGTGATCTTCACCATCACAAGCGCTTCTTCGCCATCATAACCGTGAATCCACAAGATCCACCAACTTGTTCTTCTTCCACATAAGGCGAACCTGACCAAAGCATATGTTCTTCCTCGTTGGCCAGTCCAAACTGATTTGACTCTGATGGGTACATATATCGAGAACAGAATTACTCACACCAACACAAAAGATTACTTAAGCAAATAGATACTTTCGAAACAACTAACCAAAAAATGCTTTATCAAGGCTATTGTTGTCCAATAATTCATACACTAGCAAGAGATCGTCTCCTTCAACGCATCACCCATATAATTTCACCAGATGAGGATGCTGCAACTCTGAGATAACCCCTACCTCGTTCAAGAACTCCCTATTCCCTTACTTTGACTTATTCGAGAGCTGTTTCACAGTGACAAGAGTTCCATTCCTCAACATTCCTTGAAATCACATACTTTATGTCATCTCTTACTATGTACTTATATACATATATACCGGTACCAGTTGTTTTGTCTTCTGGACTCTACCTTATATACAAGACCGAAGCCACCTTCGCCAATCTTGTTTGCAACACTAAAATTGTTTGAAGAAGCTTTGATTTGCCTCAACAAAAATGCTTCGGCGCTGAAATCCAGACTCTTCAAATATGAGAAGAAAAAACAAAGTTGTAACGTATTATTATACGGACATTAACAAAATAGGCTCAAAGAACACACTAAACTTGTTGGGAATCGATGCATTTATGAGCAAACAGATTGATAGGTTCAGAAATGGGTTTCAGCATATTCCAATTGCGAGATTACACTAAACCAACCAAGGACCAAATAACCAAAGCAATTATGAGTAAACAAATTCAAAAGAAACGAACAAGTTTAATCTTTATTCTCTTTCAAGAATAACACTAAAATTTAAAGGAAACAAACAATTATGTGAAAATAATTTCAGAGAATGGTTTCGACTCTCTTAAGATTACACTAAACAAGCCATTTCAATATTGCACTAAACCAATCAAGGACAAAGCATCCAACAACCAACTAATGAAACAAACCATTTTCTGAATTAACCCTCTTTCAAAAAGACAATCAAATAGCCAACAACCAACTAATCAAATAAACAATGTGGTTTCAGCTTTATTCCACTTCATGGCTCATCACAAACAAAAAATAATCACTTGGTTAAAGCTTTGAAAGTACCTCATTCCATATGGCTTTTGAATCTTAGACAACATAATATTAGACAGCATAATCTTAGACAAGCTAAGCTTAGACAACCTCCCCACCAGAGAATATCACCAATAACTAACAGCAGCAAAAACATAGCAGCCACACTAACCACGATGCCAATCCATCGGCGTAAAGAATTATGATTGTTAGCTTCGGTGTCAAATGGGTATGTGAAGAGAAAATGTAATTTATGTTAGTTTCGGTGAAATCCAACATTAAAAAGCAAATCCATATGTTTTTGTTTTTGCATCGTCACATGTGATCTGTGTATTGATCAATCTGGATACGGTATTAAACAACTTGTTCGAAATAGCAGATATATGTTTTCAAAATGAATAACCAAAGAGTGCTTTAGCAAAGCTGTTGTTCTCCAAGAAGTCCTAACAATTAAGAAAAAAGGAAACTTACATGATCATGACATGGCACATGGAGCAAATTTTGTGCAGTAGAAACCAAAGTCTTTTTTGCATTCTTTTTAATTTCATTTTCATAAAAAATGTATGTTCTTTTTGCATTTACTCTAGTTTTCTTTGGTATTTTATTAAGTGTTATGTGTTTTGTTTTTTAGAATGTTCATCCAAGCATATATGTTGAAAAAAATGTTTACTTAGACATCTTAGATTTAAAATGGAGATATTTGATGGTCATAAACACTCATCTACTAATTATTTGATTGTTTTATGGTACATATCAAAATTTCTCATTTATTTATTCATTAAACATATCTCAATTTTTTGTTGGCTGCCATCTTTTGGTGATAGTGATAAAGATTTGTTCGAATGTGGATGACATATATTGATTTGATGGAAAATGTAGGCATAATAGCTCTTGTACAAACAAAAAATAAGGCGAGCAAGAAAGAGACTTATTATATGATTGAATAAGTCCAAAACTAAAGTAATTGATGCTCTAAAGCTACTTTCCACTTTTGGGAATGCTCATTGATGTTTTAGATATTGGTTAAGTGTTGATAATCATAACTTATTATATGCTCAAATATTTATATTGATTCTATATGGTCCACATTGTAAAAATGTTATATGAATAAACATGTGATAACAATTTCTTTTTTCTTTTGTATACATGTATTCATATATTAGTATGTACTTACTTCTTGTGGAAGTATTAAACCACTTAGTTAATTTCTTAGAGTTTACTACTAATGAAGGATAACATTTATTAATTTGGTCATATGGTAAATGCTGGCAAAAGCAAAATTGAATAACCATGAGTCTACTAAACGACCAACGATCTCCCAATAACCATGAGTCTACAATTATATATTAGAGTTTACGACGTTAGTTATGGAACCAATGAAAAAATTCATAATATCCCAAAGTCGATAAGTGACCCACATAAACGACCAACGATCTCCCAACAACAACCTACGACCTATGAAGTCATCTTCGAACGGTTTTTGATATCAATTTATTGTAATTTCGAGCGGGATTAACAGAAATTCGTTGATCAATAAAAACATATTTTCCCCCGTTTTTCCCTTCATTTCGTAAAATTGTTCACATACGATTCGGTTAAAATTTGCCCAAATAGATATATAATTGTAGAGACTAAATGCAAAAAAGAAGAAGATGAAACTTCAAATTTCAAATTTGAAGTTTTGAAATTGCTCTTAGAATGCATAAAACTTCAAATTTTAAGTTATAAAATATCTGTTGGAGATGCTCTTAGGAGATCAAAATTCCAAACTAAAATTGATTTCCTAAATCCAAAATTTCTGTTATGCAGTTCTTTATGTTCCTCGATGTTATCCTTCCAGATTTTTTTTGTGTCAGTGTCACTGTTAGACAACAGTTTAATGTCCAACCAGGATCAATCATGGAGAAAGAACCGAGTTCGTATTAATGTATACCGGTTTAGTTCATGGTTTAGATCAATTGTAATTGATAAATGGTTTAGTGTCTAAACCAGATTCTCGTTGTATATAACGGAATCATGTAATCATTCTTTAATCAATCAGATAATCAATTCATCTTCTTCAATTCTACTCTCTAACAAACTTTCTTCTGTTATGGTATCAGAGCAGTGAGAAACGCAAAGCTCACTCGATTCTTTGTTCCTTCTTCCGTTCATTGACCTTGATTTCTCGGTTATTCTGTCGAGCAATCTTCTCTCCGATCGATTTCTTCGGTTATTTCGCCGATTAATCGATTTCCTCATCCTCATTTTCCGGTTGTTCCGCCGTGAATCTGAGCTTTATACGATGGTGACTAACCGAAGAGTAGGTCGTCACACGGTCCGAGCAACATCCTCAGCTCGCAGAGCCGCAAATCGCGAATATTCTTCTCCGGATGTTCCGATCTCACCTGTCGTTCAGATTTCCCAAAATGAGTCGCCGGATAGTATTCATTCACCATACTACCTAAGAAACGGTGATAATCCTGGCCTCTCTATAATTTTTGAAATTTTAGATGGTTCAAATTACGATGATTGGCGTCTTGCGATGACTATAGTTCTTGATGCAAAGAATAAATTTGCTTTCATAGATGGATCTGTCTCGCGACCACCAGAATCGGATCGAATATTCAGGATTTGGTCTCGCTGTAATTCAATGGTCAAATCTTGGCTCTTGAACTCAGTTTCGAAGCCGATCTACAAGAGTATACTGCGTTTTAACGATGCATCTGAAATATGGAATGATTTGTTGACTAGATTTCACATCACAAATCTTCCAAGATCGTATCAACTATCTCAACATATATGGTCTCTTCAGCAAGGATCGATGGATCTTTCTACATACTACACAACCTTGAAAACTCTTTGGAATGAGTTAGATGGAGCTAATTGTGTGAAACTTTGTCGCAACTGCAACTGTTGTTAAGCCATGGATCAAAAGGCAAAACATGCTCGTGTGATCAAATTCTTGGCTGGCTTAAACGATTCCTACGCCGTCATTAGAAGCCAAATAATCATGAAGAAGCATATTCCAACTCTGTCTGAGATCTACAATTTGCTGGATCAAGATCACAGTCAAAGAAATATTTCTCCCGTTCAGAATGCATCTGCATTCAACATATTTGCTCTTGATCAAGCACAACCGACAGTCAACGCAACACAGTCATCTTACAACACCTCCAAAACCCAAACTAGACCCATCTGTTCTCATTGTGGCTACACATGACATATGGTGGATAAATGCTACAAAATTCATGGATGCCCACCAGGTTTTAAACATAAAACCAAAACGAAGAAGCCTCATTCCTCTGAGAAACAGTCTGTGTCAGCTCCTATCAAACCTGTTGTTGCACAAATGACACTTGCAGATATTGCTCCTTCTGATGTTGTTGCAGATATGACAAAGACATTAACTAAAGATCAGATTCAAGGCGTCATTGCCTACTTTAATTCACAACTCCAGACTTCCCAAGACACTTCCATGGCTTCTACTTCAGGTGGATCCATTACTGCGTTGTCCGATATGGCTTTTTCATCTTCTACACTTTGTTTTGTTGGAATTTTGAGAGCTACCAGTAATGTATTGTCTTCCCAGTCTTGGATAATAGACAGTGGTGCCACTCACCACGTTGCTCATGATAAGAATCTGTTCTTGAGTATATCAGATACAATGAACTCTTTAGTTACTCTCCCCACTGGATTAGGTGTGAGAATAGCAGGAATAGGAAGAATTTAGTTGAATGAAAAGCTTGTGTTAAACAATGTGCTCTACATACCTGACTTCCGGTTAAATCTTATGAGTATCAGTCAACTCACTAAGGATTTGGGATATAGAGTTACATTTGATGAAGATTTGTGTCTGATACAGGATCATACCAAGGGGTTGATGATTGGTCAAGGTGAACAAATCTCCAACCTATATGTCTTGGACACGACTTCAGTTGATGCAAGTTCTAATAAGCTTTGTTCTTTTTCTACAAATGTTATTGTTGACTCCACTGTGTGGCATAATAGACTAGGACATCCTTCTATGTATAAGTCAGATTCTCTTGCAAATGTACTTGGAATTAAAGAAAGAAATAAAGATCATTTCCATTGTGCTATTTGCCCTCTTGCAAAGCAAAAACACCTTTCTTTTCCCTCCAAGAACAACATCTGCCAAACTGCTTTTGAACTGCTTCACATTGACATTTGGGGACCTTTTTCAGTCTATACTAAAGAAGGATATAGATACTTTCTTACAATTGTGGATGATCACACTCGTGTCACCTGGCTGTACTTGTTGAGAACAAAATCAGAGGTTCTTCAGGTATTTCCAGATTTTTTAAAGATGATCGAGACTCAATATCAGGCTGTAGTTAAAGGTGTGAGATCAGATAATGCTCAAGAGTTAAAGTTTGTGGATCTCTTCAAGGCTAAAGGAATTGTTTCATACCATTCATGTCTAGAAACGCCACAACAAAACTCAGTAGTTGAGCGCAAACATCAACATATCTTGAATGTAGCAAGATCTTTGATGTTTCAAGCTAAAGTTCCCTTGGAGTTTTGGGGAGACTGTGTTCTCACAGCTGTCTTTCTGATCAATCGTCTGCCCACTCCTCTCCTCAAGGATAAGTCTCCTTTTGAAGTCCTTACTTCTAAGAAACCTGATTACACTAGTCTTCGTGTCTTTGGTTGCCTATCTTACAGTTCTACTTCTTCTAAGAACAGACACAAATTCTAACCTCGAGCAAGACCATGTGCGTTTCTTGGTTATCCATATGGATACAAAGGCTACAAGCTTCTGGATCTTGAAACAAAGACCATTCATATCTCACGGAATGTGGTTTTCCATGAAGATATTTTCCCACTGAATGATGGTAACTCTGATTCTCTACCTGATATATTTGAAGATCATAAAATCACTACTCCTGCTAGTTCTGATTATACAGATACATCAGATCAAAAGAGAACATCTAAGACACCATCATATCTCAATGACTATTATTGCAACTTGTCAGCCTCTGGTGTTCAACATCCTTTGTCAGATTACATGAGCTATGATAATCTCTCCACATCTTATAGAGCTTTCATATGCTCAGTCACCAAGTACCCTGAACCAAGTTCTTTCACTCAAGCTAAGAATTCTTCGGATTGGCTCGCAGCTATGAATGAGGAGTTAAAGGCTCTCGAGGGTACTGCCACTTGGGAAGTTGTCTCTTTACCACCTGACAAGCACACCATCGGTTGCAAATGGGTTTACAAGGTCAAACTCAATGCTGATGGTAGTTTGGAGCGTTATAAGGCAAGATTAGTTGCAAAAGGTTATACACAACAGGAAGGTGTTGATTTTGTAGATACTTTTGTCCTGTAGCTAAGATGACTACAGTGAAGACTCTATTAGCTGTTGCTGCAGCAAAGAAATGGAACTTACATCAATTGGACATCTCTAATGCTTTTTTGAATGGTGACCTGGATGAGGAGATTTATATGAACTTGCCTCCAGGATACACACCAAAAGAGGGGGAATCTTTGCCAGAAAATGCAGTATGTCGATTGAAGAAGTCCCTTTACGGTTTAAAACAAGCCTCAAGACAATGGTTTTTGAAATTCAGCAATACTCTACTGGGATTGGGATTTCAAAAGTCTCATACTGATCACACTTTGTTTGTGAGGAACATAAATGGGAAATATTTGGCAGTGCTGGTTTATGTAGATGATATTATCATCGCCAGTACTGATGATGCTGAAGTTGAACAACTCAAGACTGACCTGCAACAAGCTTTCAAACTTCGAGATCTTGGTTCATTGAAATATTTCCTTGGTCTCGAGATAGCTCGTTCTACTTCTGGCATTTTCGTTTGTCAAAGAAAATATGCTCTGGAGTTGCTGGAAGAATCAGGTCTGTTAGCATGCAAACCATCAAGCATTTCTATGGATCCCAGCATCAAACTGAAACAAGATAGCAATGAGCCTGTTCTTGAAGATCCAGAATCATGCAGACGACTAATTGGTAAACTGATGTACTTAACAATTACTCGTCCTGATATTACATATGCTGTGAACAAGCTATGTCAATTCTCTTCTGCACCGAAGCAATCTCATCTTCAAGCAGGATACAAAGTGCTTCATTATATCAAAGGTACTATCGGCCATGGCCTTTTCTACTCAGCAGAATCAGACTTGGTTTTAAAGGGATTTACATATGCTGATTGGGCTTCTTGCCCGAATACAAGGAGATCTACATCAGGTTATTGCATGTTCCTTGGTCCTTCTTTGATCTCATGGAAGTCAAAGAAACAACCTATTGTATCTCTATCTTCTGCTGAATCAGAATACAGAGCCATGTCATTTGCCGCAAAGGAGATTGTCTGGCTAGTTAATCTCCTTCATGAGCTGCAGGTACCTCAGACCAAGGCTGTGGCATTCTACTGTGACTCTACAGCTGCGATTAGCATTGCCAACAATCCTATCTTCCATGAAAGAACTAAACACATAGAGCTTGATTGTCACTCAGTTCGTGACAGAATCACGGAAGGGTTGATCAAAACTATGCATGTCAAGACAGAGCTTCAATTAGCTGATGTGTTCACTAAACCTCTCTTCCCTACACAGTTCAATGCTCTCATAGGCAAGATGGCTTTACATTCAATATTCTCGCCATCTTGAAGGGGAATATTAATGTATACCGGTTTAGTTCATGGTTTAGATCAATTGTAATTGATAAATGGTTTAGTGTCTAAACCAGATTCTCGTTGTATATAACGGAATCATGTAATCATTCTTTAATCAATCAGATAATCAATTCATCTTCTTCAATTCTACTCTCTAACAAACTTTCTTCTATTAGTTGGTACGAAGCAAATTGGTAGGAAATCGAAACAAGAAGTAAAGGCTCCAAAGAATATGGTTGCTACAAGTCAAAGGTCTTTCGTTTTCAACAGAATGAGGAAATTTGGGTTTTGACTATTATGAATCTAATTAAATAGATTAATTTAACTTTTTTTTTGGTTCTTGTTACTCAGAGAATCAAATTGAGGCTATTCGGTAAAATTACTTTAGTTGTTGTTTGTGATGGCTAACTTCCCTTTTCGAATCACCATTCAAGTGTTTGGTATTCGTTTTTTTTTTTAATCGTCTAATAGATTATTACAATCATGAGAGATATTTGATATAATCCTAACACTAAGGATTTTTTGATCAAACGAACTCAACTACCTGCAGCACCAACGATTACGATGAATAGCTCCATGAACAATGACTCCACGGTGCAGCTCTCCCCCGCAACACTTGGATCTACGACGAACGGTTCCACATGTACACACCTACGATGGACAGCTCTCCCGCAACACATGAGACCACGACAGCTGGTTTACCTGCAACACTCTGGATCTCCTACGAGCTTGCATCCATTAATCTGGCTAAACTGCATTCTCTGGGACTCGAACCCCAGATCTGATGTAGAAGCCTTTAAACCCTTAACCATTGGGCCAAGGGGCTTCCACTAATTCCTTTCTGAATATAATTCCTTATGTTCGCTTTTACTATTAAGCAATCACAATTGATGAAAAATATAGTTAATGATAACTTTGTAAATCAAAATAGTATTCGCTTTTGGAAAAAGTATATATATAATGCTTGGGGCCTCCTCTAATCTCTATCAAAAGTCGATGTGAGACAAATGGAAAATGCATAAAGTGTGACGCAAATGGAGTAACCAAATGAAATAAAGTACGTATTCAGAAAAGAATAAAAAAAATGCATAAAGTGTGACGCAATAGGAAAAATTCAACAATTGAACTCTCAATTTTTTTCGTTAATCGTGGTCTCATTTATATTTATCAACATTTTGGACAATTCTTGTATTTAGGAAATAGTAATAAATATACATTTATATTTATCAAGGTTCGTTTCTGTTTTTTTCCTCGGGTTTTCTTTGGTTTCAAAATTAAGCTTTAAGTGTTCTCTCGTTCATTATTGTTGTTCTTACGTTTGTAGTTTCACCTGTAAGACCAAAATTTAACACAATAGACAGGAGAGATTTAATCACGATTATATAAATAAACAGTTAAAGAACAGACGATTCATAAAACGATAAAGCAATAATAATCTAAGGAGGCGAGATGAATCTATTTCCTTAACTCTAAGAATCTCCCGTAGTGCGACGGGTTTTAATAGATCCATGAGTCCCATGATACAACCAAAGTAATCTGTATCATCTACACTTGATATCAGATCTATCGAACATTATACTACGATGCACTACAAGAAAACAGACATTTTGCAACGAAATTTTGCGACGATTTTAATTCGTTGCAAATTAAAATCGTTTTTGCAACGACTTTACGACGTTTTTTAAAGACGTCGTAAAATCGTCGCAAAATTGGGACGACTTGTTTCGTTGTCAAATCGTCGCTAATTGGCAACGATTTACCGACGATTGCCGACGAAGTTACGACTATTATCAAAATCGTCGTAAAATCGTTGTAACTTAGCGACGATTTACCGAGGGTTTTATAAAACGTTGTAATATCGTGGTAAAATTACCCACGAATTAGCAATGATTATTATAAGTTGAACTTTACCTCGATTTCCCAACGATTATTGAGTTAGGTGAGCACGTTTAAGTTCACGGTGTTCGGTTAGGTAAACATGTTTAAAGTCGTTGTAAAGTCGATGTAAACACTTTTAGATTCGTTGTAAAATCGATGTTAAATCAATGTAAAATCGTAGGTAATTCGATGGTAATTAAAATAAAAATCTATATATAGTGACCAACTTCATAATAAAAATTTCATATTCAAAAACATTTACTTCTTTCTGACCAACAAAAAATGTCAATATACGAAATTAGAAGATGGATGTATAATCGTCTTGATTCGGAGGGATCGCTAACAAAGGAGTTCAGTGATGGGGTGGAGGGATTCATGCATCAGGCAGGAAGTATACATAATACGATTATCAGTGGTAAGATGTACTGTCCTTGTGCCAGATGCTTGAATAGGAAATTTATCATTATCTCGAAGGTGTGGTCGCATATATTAAATAGAGGGTTTATGCCGCATTACTATATATGGTATTATCATGGAGAGGGTCATGGGGGAAATGCAGCTAGTAGTAGTAGCAATGATCAAGCATCGAATTTTGATGAGTCAAATAATTTTAATCAATTTGATGATCATGCGGAGCAGCATGGTGAAGATAATGATAGGATTCATGACATGGTTACAGATGCATTTCATGAAACCGTAAGTACATTTGCACATGATCATCATGATGAGGAACCCAATCTAGATGCAAAATTTTTTTATGATATGCTAGATGCTGCAAACCAGCCACTCTACGATGGATGTAGAGAAGGACATTCTAAATTGTCGTTGGCGGCTAGGATGATGACTATTAAAACTGATCATAACTTAGCTGAGGTTTGCTTGGATGACTGAGCTGATTTGATTAAAGAGTATTTGCCAGAGGACAATTTAGCTGCTGAAACTTACTATGAGATACAGAAGCTGGTTTATAATCTTGGGTTGCCTTCTGAGATGATAGATGTCTGTGTTGACAATTGCATGCTTTTTTGGAAAGATGATGATAAGTTGCAGGAATGTCGATTTTGCCATAA
>PKML01054903.1:528853-542691 GCA_002933935.1 Eutrema yunnanense
TCGAGTATGGGGATACCGCATATCCACTCTGGTTCCATGAGTTAATAAAAGGCCCCATATCGAAGATAACGAGTGCACCCATGTATTGCACACGCGGATATATATTTCATACATTCAAATACGGAAATCAAAGAGCTACTGCCAACTACGGGGTATGTGTGCGGGGCGAAATAGATTTTTATGGAGTGTTGCAAGACATAATTGAAGTTGAGTACCCTGGTTGCTTAGGTTTGAAATGCGTTCTGTTCAAATGCGACTGGTTCGATCCAACAGTTGATCGAGGCGTCCGTAAAAACAAATTTGGGGCAGTAGATGTCAACCAATCACGACGTTACAATAAGTATGAGCCATTTATCCTAGCATCACAAACAGAACAAGTCAGCTTTGTTCCATATCCGCGAGTTCGAACCACCCGTATCTCATGGTTATCAGTTTTAAAAGTTTCTCCGATGGGTCGTATTGTGGGGGTTGATGATGAGGAACCACCAATGCAGCAAGATCATTGCTCTGATATGCCAGAACTAAATCACAGTAATATCCACAAACTGAATCATTGTATTAATAATGTAACATGTACGAAAACTCTCTGTTTTGCTTATTTTTCAATCTCGATGAACTTATTGATAATTTCATGATTTTGGATTTACGGTAAACATGTAAAGTTGTTTCTGGAATGTTGCAATCGACGTTACAGTTTTGTACCTATTCCCTAAACCCTAAAACATATTTTACAAATTTCCTCACTAATTCGTTGCAACATTGCGACGATTTGGCGACGAATTATGACTAATCGTGGCTAAATCGTCGCAAAATATGAATGTCACAAAATCGTTGCAAATGTGCGACGATTTGGCGACGATTAGTCCACAAACCCTAAACCCTAAACCCTTTACCCTAAACCCTAAACCTTAACCTATTACCATCTCATTGTATTATGCATCTTTCAATGAAATTGATCGTGGCTTTAGAGAATAGTTCGAAAATGAAAACTCGGTCAATCACAATAATATCCACAAACTGAATCATTGTATTAATAATGTAACATGTACGAAAACTCTCTGTTTTGCTTATTTTTCAATCTCGATGAACTTATTGATAATTTCATGATTTTGAATTTACGGTAAACATGTAAAGTTGTTTCTGGAATGTTGCAATCGACGTTACAGTTTTGTACCTATACCCTAAACCCTAAAACATATTTTACAAATTTCCTCACTAATTCGTTGCAACATTGCGACGATTTGGTGACGAATTATGACTAATCGTGGCTAAATCGTCGCAAAATATGAATGTTACAAAATCGTTGCAAATGTGCGACGATTTGGCGACGATTAATCATAAATTATGAATTTAATTTACCGCGTGTCGGTCATTTAAACTCCCGCGTGTGGGTCAACGAATCGTCACAAAATCGTTGCAAAGTTAGCGACGAATTAGCCACGGTTTCATTGCCTCGTTTTAGCGACGATTCGTCGCTAAATCGACGCCAATTAGGATCGATTTAGCGACGACCACTAATCCTATATAAACACACGCTCAGATTTTCTTCATTCACTCTTACATTTCCTCTCTTCCTCTTCTTCGACCATTCCTCCGGAATTCCTTGCGAAAAAAGGTAAATTTTTTTTTTTTTGTTTTTAATTAGTTAGTATAGATAGGACTGGAACAATTTAGGTCGGTAAAAACGGAATCAATTTAGGAAAAATAGCAGACTGTCCGGATGTTTATAGATAGTAATTTCTTTTCATTTTTATGCAGATGGCCCATCGTCGTTCACATTACGCTCAGTTTTTGAGAGAGATTGGTGATGCTTCGGGTACCGGATTGCCAGTGTCTTCTGAGGCTACGGAGACGGATTTCGTCCCGGCGACGCAAACACATAGTGCTCCGCCGCCACAACCACCTCAGATTCCGCAACCTGGAGGCCGTGTCCCGGCCCCATATGCACTCATGACGGTTCATGATTTGCTTGCACAGCCGGGCCGTCATAGGCTTAAGAGATTAGATCCGGATCATACTGACGGATCGGAATGGTAATATATATATTTATTTTTTTTACATATTTATATTTATTTCTAACAATTCATAATTTTACAATTTTTTTGTTTCAGGTTTGGAGTTGAATCCAAAGTTGGACGCACCATTTCTGAAATCATCAAGTCCTATTTTATCGAGCCTCATACCAATTTTACCCAGCTCCCACCACACGTCAAGGATACATGGTTTAAGATGTTTGCGGTACGTATAAAAAAATAATTTTTTTCTCTTAATTATTTTAATTATATTTAATTTAACTTTATAAAATATGTAATTAGTTTTTTTTCTCATGCAGCAAAAATATAACTGGGATCTTTCGATTCATGGAGAGGTTGAAACTTTGTTTCTCGAGAGGGTGAAATTTCGTATTCAAGGCGTGGTTGGTGAATGGAAGAAAGCATGGAAGATTTCTGGCGATTTAGCAAAGCCCCTGCACATGGATAAAGCCGTTTGGGACGGCTTGGTGCGGTATTGGCTGGATCCGAAGTCCATCATAACTGCTGAGAAGTGTTCAGCTTCCCGCAACACCGTTGGTTCGGACGGGAAACTCAAGGCTTTGCCTCATACAGCTGGGCAAACACCTTTTGCGGGTGTTCGTCTACAGATGGTAATTAAATTTATTTAAATTAATTTATTTATGTAATTTACTTCGTCAATAACATAGTTTTTTTTCTTTAGGCCGCCGAAGACGGAGGTGTACTCCCTCCGATGACCAAGGTTTTTGAGCGGACGCACCGAAAGAAGGATGGTTCCTTTGTTTTCGAGACGGCCGAGCACATCTTCACTGAGGTGACTTCCAAGGTCGCCGAACGAGAGACACAGCTCTCTCAACAGCTATCTCCAGGTGGTTCGTCGGTCATGTCTGGAGGGTTGACCACACCCGATATTGACCTGATCTTCGAGCAGGTATATACAATAGTTAGTACTTATTAATTTTTAGTTTTTAATTTTTTAAAAATTTCTAATTGTAAATTTAAATATAGGTTGCCCCTAAGAGAAAGGGGAAGGTTGTCGGGATGGGATCTATTCGAGATGTCTCGGCCGCTTCTTCATATGCTCCGCGCCAACGATCACCAGAAGATGATCAAGTCGTGTTACGTGCCACGATTACGAGTCTTCAGGAGCGGGTTGAGACCGAGGCTACTCGGTCTACGGCATATCAGGCGAAGATTGCGAGTCTTCAGCAGCGGGTTGAACTGGATGCTCCGCAGAATGATGAGCTCTTCGACATCTTGGCAACAGGGAACCCGACAATGCAGGCCATGTTGCGGGAAAAGCGAAGACTCCGAGCAGAGGCAGCGGCAGAGGCAGCGGCAGAGGTAGCGGCAGAGGTAGCGGCAGCGGCAGGCACATCCGGTTCGTCGAGACGTCCCGAAGACGATGTGAATCTCGACGATTACGATATAGTTATTTAGATTTAGGATTTCGAATTCTAACTTTTTTTTTTTTTTTGGTAACAGATTATATAATATTTTTTTTTTAATAAAATATTATTATATATTATTATTAAAATTTTCATTTTATAATTTCGAAATTACTAAAATTTAAAAAATAATAATAAAAATCATATATTTATGAATCGTCGTTAATTCGATGGCAAACAATTGTCGTCGTTAATTCGTTGCTAAATTATTCGTCATAAAATCGTGGCTAATTTACAACGATTTAGCAACGAATAATTAGCGGCGATTTTGCGACGATTATTTAGCAACGATTTTATGACGATTATGTAGCAACGAATTAACGACGACAAATGTTTGCCATCGAATTAACAATGAAATATTTACCTTCGAATTTCCATCGTTTTTACGACGATTTACAATTCGTCGTAATTTCAATGTAATATTTACGACGATTTTACATCGAAAATTTACCGACGATTTAGCGACGAATTTTTGTCCCTCGTTCTTTCCCGACGAATTTACGACGATTTGTGGTTTGCGACGATCATTTAACGACGATCTCAGATTCGTCGCAAATTCGATTCAAACCCTCTTTTGCAACGATTTTACAACGATATAGTTCGTTGCAAAAGGGGTGTTTTCTTGTAGTGGATACTCTCGAATAGAAACTTACTCTCTAGACAGTAGGGAATTGAAGAAACTTTTGCTAGAACTTTTAGAATGTGTTTTTTGTGTATCAGAGGATGATTTTTTTAGGTGAAAATCGTGTTGTATATATAGGAGAGAGGGTAGGGTTTTTTCCTGACAGAAAAGGAATATTTACAGAATATTCTAGGCGGCTGCGATTTTTAAGTCGGCCCGCTGAGTATCGATCGATACCAAGGGGTATCGATCGATACCTCAAAAAGTCCACGAGTCCAACCAGGCCCAAGATGCGAACGTCGCACGTATGGTCTTTTCTTCTCTCATGTTGTTCATTAATGACACAACCATTTCAAGTATATACACGAGAAAACATTTCTCGGTTAATGAAAACATTTCATTAGAAAGAGCTTAACTCGTTTCTTTTCACACTAACACAATTTTATCAAGCCCTCGAGCTTTGACAAAAAATTAGTTCCAACAATCCCCCACATGAATAGAAATGACTCTAAAACATATGAAAATTGTACAAACTAGACTTTACTAGACATACTTGACTAGACTCATCTAGACGTAGACAGACTTTCGAGAGTATACGAAAATGTAACAGTATCTGAGAGGTAGCATTTTACAGCTTTGAACCAATCATTTTTAATATCTGTCGAGTTTACTTGGCCAGGAGGTGAACATGATGTCTTGAACCGCCCGGATTTTGATGTAAACTTAGACAACAAGTATCACACAAAGACATCTTCCCGTAGAACTTTGTTATCTATTGTGTTCATTTTGGCCTTGAACATTCCTGGTATTCGTGAGTGAATTTGGAGAATATAGCCTTATCCTTCATTCTCCTAGAAACGGCCCCATTTCACACTTCACTAGGTGATTTTTTATTAGCTTGTTTTCAGAAGTGTCCTGTCACACTCCACTATCTACACAGCTATGCAATCATTAAAAGCCAACGCTTATCCTTACTATCCACAGGTAGCACTGTTTTATTATCTAGGAACTGGGCAGAGACATCGTCTCACAGTGCTCAACTCGAATCGGTTTAATTTTGTTTCCCTTTGAACCTAGATCTTGGGATCTCCAGTCACATAGGTGGGGTATCTGTCAAACGTCATCTTTTTCTATAGGCTGTAAGCCCATTCCTTTCGATAATTTCACAATCTGATCTCGCGGCAAACCTTTGGTGAACGGATCCGCTAGGTTTTCTGCCGATCTGATGTAATCTATCGTTATTACACCAGTTGAGATCAATTGTCTAATGGTCTTATGACGTCTTCTTATATGACGAGACTTGCCATTGTATAGATTACTCAGTGCCCGAGATATAGCCGACTGACTATCACAGTGTACACGTAATGCTGGCACTGGTTTCTCCCACATCGGGATATCTTCCAAAAAGTTTCGAAGCCATTCTGCTTCTTCAGCAGCTTTATCTAAAGCTATAAACTCTGACTCCATGGTTGATCTGGCCAGGAGTGTTTGTTTGGAAGATTTCCAGGATATTGCTGCACCAGCGAGAGTAAAGACATATCCACTCGTGGATTTGGAGTTTCGTGAATCTGAAATCCAATTGGCATCACTGTACCCTTCCAGCACTGCTGGTTCTTTACCGAAGTGCAGCCCATAACTTTTGGTGTATCTTAGATAATTTAATACCCTAGTTATGGCTTTCCAATGGTTATGGCCTGGATTACTCGTGTAACGACTTAGTACGTTTACCGAGTGTGCTAAATCGGGTCTAGTACAATTCGTTAAGTACATTAGACTCCCGATGACTCTTGCATACTCCACTTGTAACACTGCTTCACCTGAATTCTTTGTAAAGTGAAGTTGAGGATCAAGCGGAGTTTTTGCAGTCCCATTGGAGTAGGTCTTAAACCTCTCTAGGATTTTAGTAGCGTAATGATCTTGAGACAGAATTATTCCTTTTGAATTTCGAATAATCCTAATCCCTAGAATTACATCTGCTAATCCCATGTCTTTCATGTCAAACTTTCCATTTAGCATGTTCTTAGTTTGAATGATTATATCTTTGTTGCTTCCCATGATTAGCATGTCATCTACGTACAAACACAACAACACATAACCTTGTGAAGTACTTTTGATATAGATGCACTTATCACATTCATTAATGTGAAAGCCATTTGACATCATAACACTGTCAAACTTTTCATGCCATTGCTTTGGAGCTTGCTTAAGTCCGTATAGCGATTTGACAAGTCTACAGACTTTCTTCTCTTGTCCGGGAGCAACATAACCCTCAGGTTGATTCATATAGATCTCTTCCTCTAAATCTCCGTTTAGGAAAGCAGTCTTAACATCCATCTGATGTATTTCAAGGTTTCTTAACGCTGCGATTCCAATCAACATGCGAATCGAAGTAATTCTCGTCACTGGAGAATACGTGTCAAAGAAGTCTAGTCCTTCCTTTTGACGAAATCCTTGTACCACAAGCCTGGCCTTATATTTGTCTATAGAGCCATCGATTTTTAGCTTAGTGGTGAAGACCCATTTAGAACCTAGAGGTTTGCAACCTTGAGGTAGGTCTACCAACTCATAAGTATGATTTTGCATAATCGAGTTGATTTCACTGTTAGATGCTTCCTTCCAGAAAGGTGCATCAGGTGTAGACATTGCTTCCATGAAGGTTCTTGGACCACTTTCCGCTAGGAATGCCATTATGAACTCAGAGCCAAATGTCTTCTCCTTACGAGCTCTCTTGCTTCGTCTAGGTTCAGCTACTTCTTCTTCTGCAGAAGTGCCTGAAGTGCTTGCCTCATTGCTAGCATCTCGTTCGTCACGAGTTCGTTTAGGATTTCCTCTATCCTTGCATGGAAACACATTTTCGAAGAAGGATGCATTCCTTGACTCCATTATTGTGTTTGCATGAATATCTGGTATATCTGATTTATGTACCAGAAATCGATAGGCACTACTGTTGTGCGCATATCCGATGAAAATGCAATCTACCGTTTTAGGTCCAATGGTGACCTTTTTCGGAAGTGGTACTGCAACTTTTGCCAGGCACCCCCACACTTTCAGGTATGCATACGAAGGTACGTTACCTTTCCAAAGTTCATAAGGAGTTTTTCCTGTGACTTTGTGTGGAATTTTGTTGAGGATATAATTTGAGGTAAGCAGAGCTTCCCCCCACATGTTCTGGGCTAACCCAGATTCCTGCAACATTGCATTCATCATTTCCTTGAGAGTTCTGTTTTTCCTTTCAGCAACTCCATTGGATTCGGGTGAATAGGGGGCAGTTGTTTGATGAATAATGCCATGTGCTCTACAGAATGCATCAAATGGTTCACTGTATTCACCACCCCTATCACTTCTGACCTTTTTTATGGTCTTGCCGAGTTGGTTTTCAACTTCCAGCTTATATTCTTTAAACTTGTCCAAGGCTTCATCTTTACTTCTTAAAAGAAAGATGTAACAATATCTCGTACAATCATCTATGAAAGTCACGAAATATTTCTTGCCTCCTCTGGTTTGAATATATTTTAAATCACATAAGTCTGTGTGAATTAAACCCAGAGGTTCTGTTGTTCTTTGAACGCTGGGTGATGGCGTTTTAGTGAGTTTGGCTTGGACACAAACCTCACATTTGTCTTTGCTTAATTTGCATTTAGGAATCATGTTCATGTTCATTAATCTACTCATAGACTTAAAGTTAACATGTCCTAATCGTTCATGCCAAATATTAAAAGACTCAGCCAGATAAGCAATTGGTTTCTTATCATTAATCTTAGGGTTCTTCGAGGTGGAAGCCTCGGTTACATTATCCTTTCGGATTACAGCCTCAACAGACATCTTAAAAAGATTGTCACAGACAAAACTCTTACCCAAATACATCTCATTCTTCGTGAGGATTAGCTTATCACCTTCCAGCTTCACAGAGAATCCATGCTTACTTATAAGCGATCCAGAAATCAGATTCTTGCGAATGTCTGGTACATGAGCGACGTTCGTAAGAACCAGCTCCTGTCCAGAGGTGAGCTTTAGAACAACCTTCCCGTGACCATCAATAGTCGACGAGGCAGAATTACCCATTAAGAGTTTTTCACCATTCTTGGTTTTTGTGTATGTGGAGAACATCTCTCGATCCATACAGATGTGTCTGGTTGCACCAGTATCGAACCACCAAGTCTTTGGATGGCTTTCAGCAACATTGGCCTCAGTGACCACAGCACACATGTCAGCTTCAGTCAAGTTGGCTTGAGCCTTCTTGCTACGACAATCCATGGATTTGTGCCCTTGCTTCCCACAGAAGTTGCACATTCCTAAGAACCTTTGAGAAGTCTGACCATTCTGACCACTCTTGTTCTTGAACTTTTGGAAGTTCTTTGGTGGCATCTTCCCTTTGCCTTTGTTAAGGCGACCTTTGTTCTGCCACTTGGGGTTTTGGTGTTCAACCATGTTCGCATTGTGTTCGCGAATTTTCACACCTACATTGATCTATTGTTCCCGATTCGTAGACTCTACGCGGAGCTTCACAATCAGATCTTCAAGACTCATCTTCTTTTTCTTCAGCCTGAGGTAGTTCTTGAAGTCCGTCCAACCAGGAGGTAGCTTCTCAATGATGCAGCAACCTTGGTAGGTCTCACACAACCGCATTCCCTCAGCATGGATGTCATGTAGGAACCTCTGCACCTCATCGACTTGTTCCATTAGTGGTCTTGAATCCCCCATCTTGTACTGCTCGAATTTCGCCACAGTGAATTTCTGAGTACCAGAATCTTCAACACGGTACTTCTTGTCTAATGAATCCCATAGATCCTTAGAGGTCTCAGCGTTTTCGTACACCCCATACAGAGAGTCCGATAGGCTATTCTGAATATAGCCCTTGCACAAGAAGTCAACATGTTCCCAAGCGTGGACACTCGCAAGCGCACGTGGGTCAGTGTTATCTTCTGGGAGAACAGGTTTCACCTCACTGGTGTATTTCTGCAGATTCAATGTGGTCAGATAGAAGAACATCTTCCTTTTCCACATCTTGAATGCTATCCCATCAAACTTGGTTGGAGGAGCGACATGGTTCCCGGCAGGAACTTTCACCGTCTCGATCTGACTTGCAGTCGTCTCAACCTTCTCACTGGTTTTCTCCACCAATCCAGAGTTCTTTTCCATCTCAGAAGTCATTCTGTTAAGACAAAGAAACAACTTTTGGTTAGTATCGATATATAAACTTTAAGAATCGCAATTCTAATATCGAACTAATTCGCATTGGTGTCGATCGATACTCCTTGGTATCGATCGATACACACCCAATGTCTATCGATGCACCCATATGGTATCGATCGATTCATCTTGTGTGCAGATTCAATGTTGTCAGATAGAAGAACATCTTCCTTTTCCACATCTTGAATGTTGTCCCATCAAACTTGGTTGGAGGAGCGACATGGTTCCCAGCAGGAACTTTCACCGTCTCGATCTGACTCGCAGTCGTCTCAACCTTCTCACCGGTTTTCTCCACCAATCCAGAGTTGTTTTCCATCTCAGTTGTCATTCTGTTAAGACAAAGAAACAACTTTTAGTTAGTATCGATATATCAACTTAAAGAATCGCAATTCTAATATCGAACTAAATCGCATTGGTGTCGATCGATACTCCTTGGTATCGATCGATACACACTCAATGTCTATCGATGCACCCATATGGTGTCGATCGATGCACCCTAGGTGTCGATCGATGCTCGATGCACATACTGTGTCAATCGATGCATCCTGGTGTCGATCGATACACGTTAAGTGTTGATCGATACACCCTAGGTGTCGATCGATGCTCGATGCACATATTGTGTCAATCGATGCATCATGGTGTCGATCGATACACGCTTAGTGTCGATCGATACACCCTAGGTGTCGATCGATACAAGTGAATTTCACAGGATCGATCAAAGCACCATAGTGTCGAACGATACTTGTGACTTGTACACAGTATCGATCGACATAGACCCGACTTGGTCGATGCAAAGTATCGATCGATACACTGAGGTGTCGACCGATACAACTGTTTGCATAGTATCGATCGATACACGTTAGTGTGGACCGATACAATTTAATCCAGTATCGATCGATACCATAGGGTGTCGATCGATACTCACAAGGCTTCGATCGCAATCGAACCTATCAAGAACATGATTTGTGTTCGTTGATTATACCGTTCTTTTATCGCAATTAAAGACGGTTTAGAAGATGTTTTAAAGCAGATATGCTTCTACTACACGTTTCAAGTTGCTAAACAGCTTTTGATAACGTTTGAGTATCACTAGCAGAATAACATCTTCTTAAAAATAGAATAGATGGAGATTGCCTCTACTACACGTTTCAAGTTGCTAAAAAGCTTTTTGATAACGTTTGTGTATCATCAGCAGTAGAAGAACGTTTTAGAAAATCGTTTGAAAACGTTTATTTACTCGTGATTAAAGATCCAATTGAAGTATTAACAAAAATTGGATCTTCTTAGAGTTAAGATTGTAGGACCAAAATTTAGCACAATAGACAGGAGAGATTTAATCACGATTATATAAATAAACAGTTAAGGAACAGACGATTCATAAAACGATAAAGCAATAATAATCTAAGGAGGCGAGATGAATCTCTTTCCTTAACTCTAAGAATCTCCCGTAGTGCGACGGGTTTTAATAGATCCATGAGTCCCAGGATACAACCAAAGTAATCTGTATCATCTACACTTGATATCAGATATATCGAACATTATACTACGATACTCTCGAACAGAAACTTACTCAGACAGTAGGGAATTGAAGAAACTTTTGCTAGAACTTTTAGAATGTGTTTTTTGTGTATCAGAGGATGATTTTTTATGTGGAAATCGTGTTGTATATATAGGAGAGAGGCTAGGGTTTTTCCCTGACAGAAAAGGATTATTTCCAGAATATTCTAGGCGGCTGCGATTTTTAAGTCGGCCCGCTGAGTATCGATCGATACCAAGGGGTATCGATCGATACCTCAAAAAGTCCACGAGCCCAACCAGGCCCAAGATGCGAACGTCGCACGTATGGTATTTTCTTCTCTCATGTTGTTCATTAATGACACAACTATTCCAAGTATATACACGAGAAAACATTTCTCGGTTAATGAAAACATTTCATTAGAAAGAGCTTAACTCGTTTCTTTTCACACTAACACAATTTTATCAAGCCCTCGAGCTTTGACAAAAAATTTGTTCCAACATCACCATCTTGTAACACTTCCGTTCGCAATTTCAATCGTAAACCATTTATCAAAACAAAAAAAACTATTGTATTATATATTTTCGTCGCCTGGCTAACGGTAAAGTCTAGCGTATTTTGAAACACTCATCGCTATCCGTGTATCGCACGGCTTCCGGCTCAACAAATACCGAGGCCCATGGGGGAAATTTTTCTTTTTGGGCCATTTATGGTAGAAATTTTTTTTTTTCTTAGACCCCAAAAAAAAAATTTTGATGGGCCCTGGGGCGTGGGTCTCTTTGCCCCTACCCTTAAGCTGGCCCTGCATGCAAATATATATATATATATATATATATATATATAACTATAGATACTGATACGTTACACGTAGGTATATTAGGCATATAGCTTACGTCTATGTCGTGACTCGTGTATAGATATGCACACATAATTCATTTCAAGCATCACATCTTCAAGAAAATGGCTTCTCTCGTGTTAACGGTTTCACTTCTCTTTGCAGGCTTCTCTTCTAGTTCTACCCTTGTAGAGACTGCTTCACTAAATCCAATTGATTCTTGCTGGCGAAGAAACCCTAATTGGGCATCTAACCGTCATGCCCTAGCCCATTGCGCGGTAGGGTTTGGAAAATCCGCGATAGGGGGCAAACAAGGGCAGATCTATGTGGTTACAAACCCATCAGACGACCCTGGAAACCCTAAACCCGGAACCCTAAGATATGCGATGAACCAACCTAAACCGTTATGGGTCACATTCGCAGGTAACATGGTCATAGTGTTGCGAAAGGAGCTCAGAGTGAGCAGCTACAAGACGATCGACGGGAGAGGTGCAAAAGTGGAAATTGCAAAGGGGATGTGCGTACTGATCCATCGTGTGACCCATGTCATTATACATGGGATAAGCATCCATGATTGTAAAAAGCGGAACGCAGAGGATGGTGACGCAATCGGCGTGTTTCAATCTTCCCATATTTGGATCGATCATTGTTACTTATGTCGGTGTCCAGATGGTTTGATCGATGTGACTCATGCTTCTACGGCGGTCACTATTTCTAATAATTACTTCACTCAGCACGATAAAGTAAAGTATCTATATTACTTTTACATAATTGTAACTTAAAATATTGATGATATTTTGGTTATTATTACGTAGGTGGTGTTGCTCGGACATGACGACCGTTATATGGACGATAAGAAAATGAGAGTTACAGTTGCATTTAACTATTTTGGACCAGGTCTCATTGAGAGAATGCCTAGGTATGTTAAATACATAATTATTGATCTAACTAATTAGAATTGATTAGAAAATACACTGACGTAGATATGGGTTGATGATGTGGCAGGGTGAGGAGAGGGTATGCGCATGTAGCAAACAATAGGTACGAGAAATGGCAATTGTAAGCGATCGGAGGAAGTGCTGATCCAATTATCTTTAGTGAAGGCAACTACTTCGTTGCTCCCGACATCCCTGCCAAAAAACAGGCATCTTCATTTTGAATGATCATCATATAAGTTTTAATGATTTCAAATTAGAATATCATCATCAGCTCACTTTTGAAATATAACATGAGACCTAACGTATTATTATATGATGCACTTGCTTTAACATAGTCATTATCCATTGGTTTTGATCAGTCGAAAGAACGCATTGAATACTCTACACGTTGTGTATGTATAGGTGACGAAGAGAATGGGTATTGGATATGATTCTAAAAAATGGAAATGGAGTACGTCTCACTACAAGAGAAACTCTATTTTCTGATGGCAGTCTTGACCAATATAGATTCGTCAGTAATTAGTGACGGGTTTACGACCGCTTTTTGATGAGCTATCGTCGCCGTCAGTAATCGGTCAGAAAACTTATCAGTCAGTAACCGGTCAGAAATTTCTGATGTAATTATGACCGATTATAACGGTTAAGCCGTTCTTGACCGATTTCTCAGGCTTAAACATCTGTCAAAAAAATAACTGACCAAGTTTTTACCACTATTATCCGTAAAAAAATAATTTGACCCGTTCCGACGGATATATGGTCGTTGCTATATTTGAAAAATTGCCGATGATATAGGCGAATCGGTGAATCGGTCAGTTATCGGTTATTTAGAGTATTTTGGTTACTTATAATTTTTAAGAAAAAACAATTGATCTGGTTTAATAGTTATTACACTAACCGGGTCAGAAAGAGGTCAAAAAATAATTGACCGATTTTTGACAGTATGTATTTTTTCAAAGCGTCAATATTTTACACAAATTTTTTTGTGTAATATAACTAAAGATTTTCGAATATTTAAAGTATTTTGGTTACTTATAATTTTTAAGAAAAAACAATTGATCTGGTTTAATAGTTATTACACTAACCGGATCAAAAAGAGGTCAAAAAATAACTGACCGATTTTTGACAGTATGTATTTTTTCAAAGCGTCAATATTTTACACAAATTTTTTTGTCTATCCCGCCATGTTTTTAATTATTTTCTGACCAAATTCCCACTATGTTTTTAATTATTTTTTAAACACTTTTTTTTCTCAACATTTCTCTCTGTCTCGACCATTT
>PKML01054903.1:550725-564207 GCA_002933935.1 Eutrema yunnanense
ATTTCTTTAATTTTAGCTTTATGGTCAAATTAGAACAAAGAATATCCCACCAATCCACTCTATTTTAATAAGTTTTCGAAGTCTCACAAAAAAATTATCAAAAAACATTCATCAATCATAACCCGATCAATCCACTCTATCTAATTTATCAGCCAAATTAAACTTGCTTATCTCTGTCATTATCATTAAATCCTACTTTGTCATCTATATAGTTTATATAATTCTTTTTTTTTGAACAAAGTTTATGTAAGTTAAATTTAAATGTTATGAAATTTTAATTTAATTTAATTTTTTTTTGGTTGAAATGTTATATTAATTTAATTTTTTGGTGGAAATTTAAGTTCTGTTAAAAAAAAAAAAAAAAAAAACTTCAGATTTTTAATTTTTTGGAAAATGTGTCAAAATTAAAATGTTTATTTTTTTATTATTTTTGAAAGCTTATGTGTCATGTAGAAGAGTGATGATGTGTCATCTCCTTGTGAGACTTACTCACTCTTTATATAATAGATTCTTTTATATTACTTTAAATTCTAGTGTTATTTAATTTTTTTATTTCTTAATTCTATTAAATGTTAGTGTTATTCAATTTTATTTCAGTATTGATGATAGTGTCATTTGATATGAATTTAATAGAATTTCAATGAAAAATTGTAAAGAGTCAATTCCGAGAATTTTTGCTGTCATTTTGATATAATTCATTAAAATCCCAATAAAAAACTTTTAAATTACTCAAAATCAATTGATTTTAAATTCATTTGTATTCTCTTAAATTCAATCATCCAATACCCCACCTTAGTCTTTTAAAACATGAACTATCGCGTTGACAGTTTAATCATTAATTTATGTTGATTTTAAATCTCGGTTAAGTGATACGACGTTGTTTCCTCTCTTTCTTAAAACCCCAAATCACGAAAATTCCCAACGAGGTTTTAAGAAGAAAGAAGAAACGACGTCGTATCAATTAACTGTGATTTACAACGGTTTTTTAACCTCGTTTATCAGTTCCGTTTATTGATTTAATGTCATGTCTAATTTAGTTTAATAAACATAAATTTATGATTTAAATTTAAAAGCAATATAAATTAATGATTTAAAATTTGACCAAAATTTTTTGAATGACCAAAATTTGAAAGTACATGTTTTTTTTTTTACAATTTTCCCTAATCAATTTGGCTCTGATTCGTCTCATGGTTCTGATAGATTTGAGGCTGGTACAAGCTAAACCGAGAGGAAATCAAATTTTGAAGCTTAACCAAAAATGTGAACTACTTTTGTCTCGCCGCAACAGAAGTAGAGAATTGAAGCACTGAATTTCTCAGCATAACTATGGGAAGCAATATTCTGAATTCTGAAACCTTGAATTCTGAAACCTCGAATCCTCGCTGACTCGTATATACAAACACACCCATAGTTTCAAGGAAGTAAAATCTATTTATTAAGAGGAAGCTTTTAACTTCCAAAATATGGTGATTTGATTCTACGCCCTTATAAAAATGATACAATATCTTTTACATACAGTTGTCGAGTTTTCAGAGACCACTTAGACGAGCTGAACCACGGCAGCGACTCTGAGAGCACCATTCTGGAGAAGTTCAGAGAGCTCATCGAAGAGCAGTGCGGTGCGCCATCCCCACCCTTTCGGAGCTTTGGGCAATAGAGTTCCTCTTTGCTTGAAGCTCCCAAACAACATCACTTCTCTTTTCGACGGGCATATCAGCTGCAACAACAGAGGAGAAACCAATCATCTTCCACACAATATAATTTAGATGCATCACCTAAGAATTTGTCATTCCACATAGAAAGATGCATAAATTGCAGCTAAATATCAATGACAACTTGAAAAGATACCTGGTAACGTGCAGTCACTTTGTCACGAGGATCTATGTAAACGTGGACCTGAATCAAGGAGAAGAGAAGAGACTGTGTTACTTCACAAGACATTTGATATAGCTCTTTTTTTAAACAATACCAGAAAACCGACCTTCCTTAGTGAATCCACTATCTCTGCTTTGCGACGGTGAAGAAACAATCCTGTAGAAATGGGATCATCAAGTTAAATATTATGACACACCAATTTAATGGTGAGGAAAACATGTGTGATCTTTTCATTGTGTTTACCAATCGTTCGGCGCCCTTGAGGGTCTTCATCATTAAACGCCTGAATGCTAATCTGGATCCGGTATTAAAACGTCTCATCAAAAAAATTTCAAGAAAAAGCTTGATGACTGAGTTATGAGTTTTTGATACCTTCCACAAAGAACCAGCGTAGAAGAATTCAGGAGAGTGCTCTACATGACCGTTAGCGAGTCTATGGACATCTTCAAATTCAACTCTACAGACAACGAAAATGACAGTAACTGTTTACCAAACAGGACAAAGCAAGGAGTCACAGTAAAGTGAGAATAAACCAAGCGAGATAGTTACAAGTAAACAAAACGAAAACCTTACCCAAAACGAAAGGGAGGAAAGTGACACAAAGGTGTCCTTGTATCGAGTGATATAGTACAACTTGCGTTCTCCCACTCAGTCCCTACTGAAGGTTCCTTTGGTTCTGACATTCCAACAGTAGCTCCACTACAGCATCCTCCCTCGTTTTGATCTCCACATGTATTATTACCAACACCGCTTGTCCCGTGTCTCAGCCCAACTAGAGCTGTCAAGCCGTCTTTTGAAATTTCTCCACTTTGATCAATTCTACCATCAGAACCATCACTAGCTATAGGTTGCTGACCATTTCTGTTTATGGGGACACGAGAGTACACAAAAGGTGTGGGAGGCCAAGCAGGCGGTGGTACAAATGTAGCTTCACATCCAATGCCGGCAAGTCCATCAATGTGTTGACCTCTAACACTGATCCTGACAGGCTTAAAGATGCCAATTCCTTCACCTTGAGAAGACTCTGCCACATACATGTTTTCCATATCTCCCATCATATTGTTCTGCATGTTGTCTTGGCAATAATAATTGTTGAAGGTTGCACCATGTGAAACACCAAATCCCTGTTTACACGCACATGCAATACTGATAAGGCAACACCTTTTGCATGTGTTGGCAGCAACTTCCTGCACCCTCTGACTAAGAAGCATCTGGATAGTAGTCAAACAGAAAGACATTAGCGCATTTATGTAAGAAAACATATAACACTAGTGTGATTGCTCATGATAGATGCCACCATTTTATTCATAACACACTACGCCGTATTAACTGCAAATGCATCAAAGCATATCCACCATCCCAACATTTCTAAGAGACTTGCTGAATGAGAAAGCAAGTAAGTTTAAAGGAAAATAACCTGCAACCAGAGGCCATCATTCACGGCTTTACAAGGAAAACCCAACTCTTCAAGTTGTTTTCTTGCGTTTAGAAGTACTTCAAAAGACATATTGCAATACAGAAGTGAACCACCTTCAAAAGTGTTCACAAATGCATTGTATTCTTCCTCAGTAAGTCCCCATTTTCCTTTAAGACAGTCTGTAACCTGCCTCGTCCCCACAACCCGTCCACCCCAGGTAAGAGCAGAAACGCCACAGTTTCCCCAGTCATTGACCACAAAACCATCAGAGGAAGAACCTAAAGCAGGAGAATTTCTAGATTCTTCAGAAGGTCCTTCAATTGCCACCCCACTGCCTTCTGTCTTATCAACAACACTGGTACAAGTACGACCAAAACTTGTCTGTGAGTTAGCAGATTGCTGAAACACGAGGCTTGAACCAGAATCTCCTCTTTGGAAATCAACAACACCTTCTGTGAGTGGAACAGTTGCGTCATCACTAGCATCCCTTAGGTCATCTTCTAAATCTAAACGACCTAACTTACGGTCCAAACTCCTGAAGGAAAAATCATTTATAACATTTTTCCCCTTCGATATAGAGGAATCAACAGAAAAGCTTGCCCCACTCTCAAAACTGGAATCTTCGCTGGAATCTTCTGAGTTAGAAAGAGCAGCATTTGCTATGAAGGCATACAATGCCAGTTCGAATCTTTTTAACATGGAAAGAAACTCAGTTTAAGGAAACTTAATAAATGAATATACAGTATGAAACCATAATCCAACTAGTCTATGCAACGCTCCATACCGTTTTTCTTCACTAGGGACCCATAGTTCATCAGATGTCAGCAATGCACATAGCGTCTGTGCAGAGAGTTTTGGCAGCATCTGACCATAAAACGTGACTTCATAATTAGCAAGTCACAAAAACTAGGATACCAAGCTCGAAGAACAGGTTTGGATACTATCATATTCACTATCAGGTGCCTTCTAAGGCAGAACGACATGTAAGCATGGAAAAAAGTGAAGCCAGATACGTCATGTCAATGGTTAGGACAAACATTTTACTAGCGAGATGGGCAGATCAGGATATTGCTAGGATGGGGCTAGTTTTTCTTATGGCATATACCCAAAAGAAAGGAGACCATCACCAACTACATAAAAATCATAATGTCAATCTAAGGCATAAGACATTATATTACCTCTCTCAGTTCCATGGCACTACTTTGACAGAGATAACCCCAGCAAGCATTCCTTACACGTTCTCCATGTATACCATAGTCTTGGCTCTCTGCAAACACCTGAGTCACAAGTTCTATGTGCTCAAGATTCATGGAGACCAAGGAGGTTGAAAAATATACATGACTGAGATTTCTCAAACCTGATATGCCAGGAAGTTTGAGGTCCTCAGCTCGGAAATAATAAAATCAGTGCATATTGCACAAAGATCCTGTAGAAAGAAGCTCCTAGTTTTTAGATCAATCGGATCCAAGAGAAAATAATTTTTTGATCAAGAGAAAACCACCATACACATCATGTTTTTGGGAAATCAAAATTTTTTGAATCATGGAGTGGAGTGGTCCAATTCTTAAGAATTAAGAATACCTGAAGGTCCAGAAACGAAGCTGCAGCTAAAACGCGAAAGGCATTATCATCATCAAGCTTGGGATGATGCCCATAGAGATAAGCCAAAGCAACAGAAATTGCATCTCCATTAACATTTTTATCATCCACAAGTAAGTTAACAACCGGAGAGCTTGCTTCTTTCCATGGACCTTGGAGCATGTTCCTAGCAAAATTCCATACTTTGTAATCAAAACATGAATATCAAAAGCAAACCTATCAAACTGAACCATTTTTGATAATAATCAAATTGGACCATTCCATTCCAGAATTCAACAATTTGACCATTCCATCGTATCAAAATCCTACCACGAAGTTACGGTTCAAAATTCAAACTCTTAACACTTTTTACGAGACACAACAAGCTGTTTATGAAGTGGAAACCCAGATTATTCGAGTCGATCCTCCTTGTAAATCGGAAATTCACATGGATGATACAGATCATCATACCTGAAGTAAGAGCTGCGAGATAGAATCAACCGGTGGAGGTGGTAGCTAGATCCCATGGCCTTGACAACAACATCGGAAAATGAACCAGAGCCGAAACCTTGGGATTGAATATGATCGCATAAGGAAGTGAGATTACAATCGAGAGCACGAAGCTCCAATGTACTCTGATCGCTTTCAGCATGAGAAGGAGGAACCGGAGGCGAAGGCTGAGGCGACGGTGGTGGAGGAACCTTCATCCTCATTTGATGATGCTGGTGGTGGTGGGACACCGACGTTCTAGGGTTCCGATACTCTTGGTCCATCATCGGAATCAAAACGAAGCAAGATTCAAATCAATTGCTCTAGGGATTCAATTTTCAAACGGAACCCCCACACACACACACACACACGAAAGTGTGTAGAAGTGAGTAGGCGAGCTTAAACGCCGTCGTTCAATAGCGTGATTATAACGGCGTCGTTTTTTAATACCGAGATTAGTTATCCGGAGAATACCAACTTCAATAGCCGAATCTAATTCATATAACCGAACCGCGATTGTGACCGTTGGGAACAGAACCTTTCCCAACGGCTAGCTTTATCTTCTGCTTTTATCTTTTGAAATTTTGAATATAAAATACTAAAAAAGAAACGAAATTATCCTCTTTATATCAACTTTTCATCCCCACCATCGATTATTCCCCACAACAATTTTTTTTCAAATCAAAATCTCTCTCTCTGTCTCTTTGATATCTCAAAACTTCTATCAATGGCACTTAGGAACATTGAAAACGCTCTTCCCATATCACAGGAACGACCTAAGAAGCTTCCTAAACTCTCAAAGCAGCCGGAGATTGGTCTGAACGACGAAAACAACCCGGTGCCTCTGCCTGAATCATCCATTGAGTATGTTGCTTCTGAAAATCTCAAACCATTTCCAGATCCGGAATCCTCTGTTCAGGTCAGATTCTTACCTGATTCTTGAAAATATGTAGAGTAGTTTGTTTGGATGATCATAGATTCAATCTTCTTCTTCTTCTTTTTTGGTTAATATTTTGAAGAGATTACTGGAAGAATTAGCATCAAAGGACTGGATTAAAGTATGCGAATCATTGAATAACACAAGGAGATTTGCAGTTTATCACTCTTCTCTGTTGCTACCCATTCTGTGAGCATCTTCCTTCTCATCTTGAATTGTTCAATTCGATTCTAACCTTATTGATTATTTTGTTTTTGTCAAATTTGAATTGTGTAGAGAAAAGCTTATAGTTGTAATGGTGAAGGCTATGAAGAACCCTAGAAGCGCATTGTGCAAGACGTCGATTATGACTTGTTCAGATATCTTCAAATCATACGGAGAGAAGTTACTGGAAGAACCTCATTTGAAATCAATGGATGATCTGGTAACAATAAAAAGTTGCTTCTGTCATTTTAGATTTGATTGAGATGTAAAATTTGCTATCTTAATGGTGAAAACAACAGTTGTTGCAGCTGCTAATGAAAGCTTCACAAGACAAGAAGTTTGTGTGTGAAGAAGCAGACAAAGCACTGAACACGATGGTTAACTCGGTGGCTCGTTTGCCTCTTCTGCGTAAGCTCAAAGCTTATGTCCGCCACAGTAACCCTCGTGTCAGGGCCAAAGCTGCTGTGTCTACCTCCAACTGTGTTTCCAAAATGGTATCTCCAATTGTATAACAATGTTTTAAAATGGTTCATGTTCTTGAACTGTGATTGATTTTTTTTTCAGGAGTTAAATGAAATGGAAGAGTTCGGGATGGTTATGATCGCGCAAATGGCTGCGGATTTGTTGAATGACAAGTTGCCGGAGGCAAGGGAAGCGGCCAGGTGTATGGTGAACTCGGTTTACGATAAATTCACATGGAATGAAGAAGAAGGCGAAGACGGAAACAACAAACAAGAAGCTTGGCAGAAGTTTTGTGAGAAGAATTTAACAGGGCTCAATGCACAAGCCATGATCAAGATCGTCTCATCTCAATAAATTTCTGAAGAAGAAATATCTTGTTCTCTCTGATTCATGTAAAATACGTTTTTACATGATTATAATAAGAACAATCTTTGTATTTCTTCCATTCCTATTGGACCTGTCCTCTCAATTCCAATGTTTATGGAGACAATGAGGCAAAATTGCAAATCGATTACTGTAGCCTGAAGATATTAGATTACCTTGTGGCTTCTGCCAAATTCTTCAGGCTTCTCCGTCCTAATAGCTTTCTCATCAATGTCTGAAGTCTTGAGCCATAATCCAATCCAATATTGAAGCTATTTTGTAAAGTCATCCAAAATATTTGGACTATAAATATAGTTTACCAAAACTATTGGGGCTAAAAATGAGTACTAAAAAGTTGGGGCTGTTTTCTAAATTGTGAAAACATATTGAGGCTATTTTGTAAGTCGTACAAATTAGTTGAACTGTTTTGTTTGTAAATTATCAAAACTTTTGAGGGCGAAATTAAAGCTCCGAGTGACAAGACGTTTTGAGTTGAAACCGTTACGACTTACGGAGTGAAGAGTAGAGATGTGGCGGTGGCGCCGGAGCTTTAACACGACCGGCGTGACGTGTGGTCAATTGACGAAGAAGAAATGGGACGCGGTGGTGATCGGCGGCGGCCACACCGGTTTGATCGCTGCGGCTTACCTGGCACGCGGTGGTCTCTCCGTCGCTGTTCTCTAGCGCCGCCATGTCATCGGTGGTGCGGCGGTGACGGAGGAGATCGTTCCTGGCTTCAAATTTTCACGTTGCAGTTACCTCCAGAGCCTACTTCGTCCCTGTATTACTAGGTTTAAACTCTTAAATTCCTTTCGATTTTAGTTCCGTCGTCGTCTCTCTGATCACGGATTTTGGATTCAAAAGAGAATTAGAGTTAGGCAAACACGGACTGAAGCTTCTGAAGAAGAATCCTTCGTCGTTTACCCCTTGTTTGGATGGGCGTTATCTTCTTCTAGGACCAGACGAAGCGCTTAATCACTCTGAGATCTCCAAGTTCTCGAGACATGATGCTGAGGCTTACCCAAGGTGATTTTGTTTCTAATTTGGGCATAAAATGTATTCAATTCAACAACAACGGTTTAGATATACTACAACTGTTTGTTTTGATTTGCAGATACGAGAAGCAGCTAGAGAGGTTCTGTGGACTCATGGATCCTCTCTTGGATGCAACTCCTCCAGAATCTCTGCAAGGTGCCTCTTCTTTTAATGATAAGCTGAGCAATAAGATGCACAAATCTGCTTTCTGGGCTCGTTGTTTCAAGCAAGCAGTTTCTTTGGGGCAAAAAGATATGGTGTATGATCTCCTATTTTAAAAGCTTAAGCTGATTTTGGCGTGTTATAATGCTGTAACATTATCTATCTCTTAATGTGCTTTGTTAATATCCTCCATTGTTGATCTGAATGCTCCTCTTTAATGTATTTTTATTTTGTGAAGGGACTTTATGGATCTTCTATTGTCCCCAGCTTCAAAAGTTTTGAACAACTGGTTTGAGGTGGTTTTCTGACCTTAGCACGTATGGTCCTACGATTAGTATTAGTAATATTTGATTTCACACGTTTTATGTTGGCCTTATGCTTGCAGTCTGATGTCCTGAAGGCGACTCTTGCAACAGATGCCGTGATTGGATCTACGGTAATTGACCTTCCTAATTTAGAACTTGAGCTTTGAAATTCAAACTTCTTGAAATCGAGTCGTTTTGTGATTTATTATTAATCTAATGGAACGGAAAGGTGAGAGATGCGTCTTTACGTTCAGTATTGGGGAGTTAATGTAGTGCTCCGAACATTGATAGACAGGCCAGTGTCCATACTCCTGGAAGTAGATATGTCTTGCTACATCATGTGATGGGAGAAACAGATGGAGAGCATGGCATTTGGTCGTAAGTATTTGAAATATTGAATTGTATTTTCCTCTAGACGAATAGACAATGTAGAAATAGCGGTGTATGCAATTGAAGAACTCTTTTACCTGATAATAATGAACATGCATCCGCGAGGTTTAAATGAAGGGCACAAGATGACCTTTTAAAGTAAGGCCTGACTCTGCTGAGTAGCTGATAAGAAATCTTTTGCAGTTACGTCGAAGGAGGGATGGGCTCTGTCTCCATGGCTATAGCTAATGCTGCAAAGGAAGCTGGCACTCAGATTTTCACAAACGCAGAGGTTTTTGTTTTCCAGATCATTTTGAGGGCATCCCTTGTTCCCACGTTATTAGTAACAGTGGAATTCTAGTTAACATCTCTCTTATCGGAAAGCGAAACCGCTTAGTACGCTCAAATTTACTTTGCAGGTTTCTGAAGTATTGACTGAGGACTCTAGCATCGTGAAAGGGGTTAGTTTGTCTTCAATGATTCCTGGATAAAGTGAAAACTTGAATCAAACTCATCTGATAAAGTGTTATCTGGTATAAGGTTTTGCTTGCTGTTGGTACACGGGTGGAGTCATCGGTTATATTGTCCAATGCAACCCCTTACAGAACTTTTGTGGTAAATCTTTTCATGTCATATTTTGTTTACTTGCAAAACTCCATTATATGTCAGTCTACATTGAGTTCTTCTGTTTCGGATAACAGGAGCTGGTTCCGACCAATGTTCTTCCTGAAAAGTTTGTCGGTGCTATAAAAAAACTCAGATTACAGCTCAGTAAGCATTTTATGTCATTTTAAGTTCCTCATTCTCTCGATCAAGGGGAGATAAATCTCTACAGAAACCAAATAGTATTTTTATTTTCTTGCTCCATCTAGCTAAGTATTTGGTGATTGATTGTTTGATTGCTGTGAACAGGCAACTACCAAAATAAACTTGGCTGTTGACAAGCTACCGCAGTTCCAGTGCTGCAACACTAATCATTCGAGTCCAGGGCCAGAGCATTTCGGCACTATACACATTGGTGCAGAGAGGTATGCGTCATGCTAATTTTATCTTGATTTTTTTGCATCTCCAAGAACAAATAAAAACATCAATGGCTCTGTTCTATCTCTGGCTCTGTCAGCATGGACGAGGTTCACTCAGCATGTCATGATGCTGAAAACGGCTTACCATCAAGGAGACCAGTGATCGAAATGACTATTCCATCCTCACTAGACAATACCATATCTCCTCCAGGCACACTTATTCTCCTTTTACTTTACTTTCAAACCCTTTTACTTGTGTTTAGTATTAGAATGCATTTTAACTCTGAACGTGAGTTTGTATATAGGGAAACATGTAATCAACTTGTTCATCCAATACACTCCTTACAAGCCATCAGATGGAAGCTGGGAAGATCCTGCATATCGAGTGAGTTAGCTATACACTTTATCTAACGTCATTACTGTTACTCCTCAAATTTTACATTCCTTAAAACTTACAAAACAAGCCAATCCAATCCGGGTTTACTGTTTGAATGTGTTAAATCAGGAAGCATTTGCACAAAGATGTTTCAAATTGATTGATGTATATGCACCTGGATTTAGCTCATCCGTCATTAGCTACGATATGCTGACTCCACCGGATCTCGAACGGGAAATTGGTCTAACAGGTAGTTTATGTAGTAAATATCCTAATAAATAGGATATGGCCAAACCATATATGACATCCCTCATCTGTATTCTGCAGGTGGAAACATCTGTCACGGTGCCATGGGATTAGACTCTCTCTTCTTGATGCGACCGGTGAAAGGATGGTAATCTACGCACTCTCACATCTCAGAAACAGTCTACACGATTATTAATGATTCAAAAATTTTGTGGGAAAATGTGACGCAGGTCGAATTACAGAAGCCCTTTAAAAGGTCTCTACTTGTGCGGCAGCGGAGCTCATCCTGGAGGCGGGGTTATGGGCGCGCCGGGAAGAAACGCAGCTCATGTTGTTCTTCAAGACTTGAAAAGAATCCAGCGAGAATAATCTCAGACTACACTAATAACCAACTCTGTGTTTGGATCTGTGACTACAACTTAAACTCTCTCCCTTCCCCAGAGACTCCCCGGTCTGTTATCAACCAATAAGAAGCCTCCACGTGTAAGTTGACCTAAAATTTCCCTAACACAACAAATATTGAAAGTGATAATAATTACAAGCGAGCGACAACATCGGCGCCGCATAAAAAAAAAAAAAAACTAACTCTTTGATGATAACGCTTCCTCTCCAAGACGACGATGAGGAAAACGGCGTAGACGAGGCCAAAATGCTCCTCATCGGCGAGAACGGGATCGACGGTGAGAGTTTCTCTCCTCTGTGTGACGGTGCACCGGAGCTGCAGCAGTACGACATCCGCTCGATCGAGTCAACGGTCGTGATCCGTCAACTGACGTCACAGGGTCTCTCCTTCCAGCTCTGGCCAGCCGCTTCTACTTTCGTCACGCTGCTGGATAATTACCGCCGTGACCCTAGCAACAGCCCCCTCACCGCAACACTCTCGTCGCTGAAATCCGACGGTCCTGATCCACTGATAAACATTCTCGAGCTCGGATCTGGAACCGGCGTCGTCGGAATCACCGCGGCAATCACTCTTTCCGCTAACGTCACGGTGACGGATCTCCCACACGTCCTCGACAACCTCAGCTTCAACGCCGACGCCAACGCTCAAGCCGTGGCGAGATTCGGGGGGCGGGTCCACGTGGCACCGCTACGATGGGGAGAGGCTGATGACGTGGAGCTTCTGGGCCGGAACGTTGACCTGGTTTTAGCGTCTGACGTGGTTTACCACGACCACCTCTACGAGCCTCTACTCAAAACGCTGCGTTTAATGGAGACGACGATGCGGTTAGAGGGGAAGAGGTTAATATTCGTAATGGCTCATCTAAGGAGGTGGAAGAAAGAATCTGTCTTCTTCAAGAAAGCTCGAAAGCTCTTCGATGTTGACGTTATACACTCTGATGTTCCTCCGCAAGGTTCCAGGATCGGCGTTGTGGTTTACCGTTTTGCAGCGAAACAACCAAATCAAAATGGTCGGATTGTTTCGTGTTAAGAGCATGATCAATGCTAGAGTGCTTATGGGGGTGCTTAGCATATATTTAATTATTAAAGTTGTTTTAAACACTTTTGTTAAGAGTTTTTTGTTTTCTCTACTCCAATGAGAGAATTCTATTTAGGGGTGCTTAAGAATAAAAAAATTATTTTTGAAGAAGTGTTGACGATTTGGCAAACGAAGTGCTTCTCTTTCTGGATCTGCTTCAGGCTCATCTTTTTTGTCCATGTGTCTCCCTCTTGTCAAAGATGATGGTTCAATGGAGGAAGAGATGATGGATAAGTAACTCAAAAAAAAAAAATCGCCGATCAAGAGAGAAAAGAGAGAAGTGGAGCAGATCGGGAGAGAAGACAAGAGAGAAGAGAGAGAAGAGAAAAAAATATCGCCATCGCCCAATCGGACCATGCCACGTGGCATTAAGCAACACATCTTAAAACGCTAAAATAAGCGTCGATGCTTCTTCAAATAAACTAATTTTTATTTATTTAAATGTTAAAAATTCTTAAGCATTTGCTTAAGAAGTCTGCGTTGATCATGCTCTAACACAGTTGCAGTTTCTCAGGATTTAAATTTACTTTGATAAAATTTCCCAAAATGTGTTGTCGGAAATGTTATTAAAAGTTAATGGAAATCATAAGCATTTTAAGGCTACAATTTAAAAGAAAACTAGGATTTAACCCGTTATTTTTCTAAAATAAATTGTTTTGAAATTCACAAAAATTGCTTTTATATGAATTTTACAATATAGCTAACTAATGATTATTGATTATAAATAAACCTGTCAATTTGTAATAATTTGTCTATTTAACCCGTTTTTTCAGTGAACTAAAATATTATTCGGTTTAACCCGCAAAAACTTATAATCGTAAAAACATAACTCTAATATGTATCGTTAAAAGACTTTAGTTTTTGTGGTTAGTCTACGAACTCTTAAACAAAATATAGTTTTCTTGTATCTAACTTTTTATAAAATTAGTAAAATATTTTTTAACTTTTGTTTTGATATATATTCAAATAAAATATAATAAATTATAGTGAAAATATAGCAAGATTTTAAATATTTTTTTTTCTTTGAATATATATGAATTAATTATTATTTTAAAATATATAGTATTAAAAATAATTAAGAAATGAAATAATAAATAACCTCTTTAATACAAAATATATACTTTCCATATTCTAATCAATAATTTTAAAAAACTATTATATC